>CM056147.1:77500-100000 GCA_029620275.1 Acrossocheilus wenchowensis
GGATGATGAGTTTGTTCCCGATGGCGGCTGGAATCAGAAACATCTGCCCTGATTTAGTCAGTTTGCGCAGTAACTCCTGCGTCGCTCCGTTTCCAGCCTGAGAACAGATGGAGAGTGTTGTGTGACCGGTGTGGATGTAAAGCAGCAGTATTTGGTAACACTTTATTTTGATAGTCTGCTTTAGACTTTCTACTAACTATAAGCAACTACATATCAACTAATTCTCATTCATTTGCAACTACATGTCTACTAACTCTCAGAGCAGACTGTGAGGTTCAGGGTTAGTAGAGTAAGTTGACATTTACTTGCAAAGTTTCTGATAGTCAGTAAGTATAGTCGCACACTTTAGGGGTAAATAAGGTAGAAAAGGTGTATCTAAGGATGTAACTGTGTACAACAGCACCGCAAAATACGACTTGCTCAACTCAGTATTTTTGTCCTGTCCAGTACAAAGTCTAAAAATTCTTAAAGGGGCCATATGACGATGCTAAAAATAGCATTATTGTGTGTATTTGGTGTAATGCAATGTGTTTACGCAGTTTAAGGTTCAAAAAACACATTATTTTCCACATACCGTACAGTATTGGGTAACACTTTAGAATACTGTTTCTTATTGAAGAATTATTGAAGAACTAACAGGTCATTAACACTTAATTCACTACTGTTAACTACTAAGGAAGATGTGTTAACTAATCAGTGTGTAATACAATTTTAAGTAACAGTTAGCTAATCAATAACTAATGTATTCTGTCATACCTCCTGAAGAACTACTAATGAACAGTTATACGCAAATAATCAGGCTGTGGCCCATAAATCAAGTACTTGAGTAAAAGTACAGATACCCCAATAAAATATTACTCCAGTAAAATTATAAGTAGGCCTATTTACTTTCAAAATTATTTGAGTAAAAGGACAAGTACAAAGTATTACTACAGTAGCAACTTTGTTACAGTCCACTACTACTATTATTAGCCTATAATGGAAATGAAATATGTATTTTGTTTGCTGCACACCCAAAAGGACTCATTAATATAATTGTACACAAGTTTTTGCCTGTATGGTAAATAATTGCTTTGTGCACATGTTCTGTAGGAAATCAGCTTCGGAAAGGAACCCCAACTCCACTGTCTCGCCATAACTATACAACTTACTACAGATACAGTACACGCTGTAAAATGATGGTTTGTTTATTTATTTATTTACCGAATCACTGGGTCATATTTGAAGCTGTTGGGTCATATTTGTGTCTTTGTTTTTAGTCTTAGGTAGTGTGTTGTGTTAACGCCTAACTCTGTCTGAGCGCGAGCATTATTTCATCCTCTTCAGGAGAGAGAAGTTGCTGCACCGCTGAATTGGTGCATGTCTTTGGCGAAATACAGGTTTGTGTACATTTTATTTAATCTATATAATCATTACTGTGCTGTAAATCTATTTATGTTACGCAAAACAACAGGTGCGCACTGTCAGCTGTTCCGCTTTACATGATGGAAACGCCTGATCCTTTGCATAAAACAAATTATTTTATTTTTAAAGTTACTAAATCGAAATACTTCGGATGTTAAAATATGTTCTCAGAGCTGTGCACTGCTTGTTTATGGGCAGGTAACGGAGTCAGTCACAGTCCGAGTCCAGCTCCAGCACCGCTGCCGAGGACACCGGCGGATTACACTTCAATGGCTTTTAAACATTTAACTTCTGATTATAAAATGTTTGTCAAATTAGTTTAAATGTGGGCAGTATACATGTTAAAACGGAATAAAATATGCTGTATTAAGAAATGTTCTGAAATAAAGATCGTAAACAAGTCGTGTCATGTGTTTATGATTACTTTTATAGTTTTTGTTTTTTTGTGTGCAAGTTTGATTTGAGTCAGAATGATGTAGTAATTATTATTTACTAATAGGTTCACTTTAGAATACTGTTTCAGGTCCGAAGTAATTCCTGCGGAATTATCAAAGAATTCTTTATTAATTACTAAAGGGTTCACTATATTTTCACTCTCCCTCAGTCCTTGCGTCACACACAGGAACTGAATGAATGGTAATGTGGTATACGCCGAGGAGGAACACATACTGTATATAAAATATATAAACTAAGGTAAGTTATCACATGGCACTGGAGTGGTGGCGGGATTCCTATCAGAAGCTGGTTTCTTACAAAACAATTCACTACACAGGCAAAACCTCTATAAAATTTATTGCATTTATTAATATTGCATTTTCATACTACACTGTAAAAAAACGGCCATGATTTTAATGGTAAAAAACTGTGAAAAAGCTACGGTAAAAACCTGTTAAATGGTTAACTGTAAGTTCCCCTAATATATACGGTGAAAAACTGTAATAGACATTTCAGACAATTTTACGGTGAAATACCGCTTTTGGAAGTGAAAAAGAATGTAAAATTTGAGGGGAAAACCGTAAATTGATGTTCCCAGAATTCTCTGCGTTGCATTTCAAATTTTGTTTGAATTTGATGTTTTTTCTTTGAAATAACTAGGTTTCTTAGTTTTTTCTTATCAGTTATGTTTATTAGGGTTGTATATTACATCTAATGTTGTTAAATTAATGTTTATTGCCTATTTCAGTTTAATGAGTCTCTCCATGATGGTGTTTAGTGTTTGTGTGAATGACACTGTGCACCTTCTATATATGTTAATATTTAAAAGCTGCTTGTGATGGGCTTCGGTTCATCATGTGACTTTCTCATCACCTTCTGCATTTGGTGGTTATCAGTGTATTTCAAAGGTACGAAACAGATTTCAGTACTTCAATAGGTTGGGATATTAACATTATATCAGTTAATGAAATTACAGTATTTAACTGTAAATTTAAGTTAAAACAGTAAAACCTAAAATGTTGCTACCGTATATTTTACAGTAGAATTCTGGCAACCACAGCTGCCGGTTTTTTACCATAAATTTTACTGATTTTTTTTTTACAGTGTACTACTATTAATAACAATTATATGAAAGGGTCACAACTCAGTGTAATTGTGTATGACTGTTCATTAGTAGTTACTTCATAGTTATTTTTCTTGAACCTTAACTAGTAGATAATTAATAGTAGTTCTTCAGGAGGTATGACAGAATACATTAGTTATTCATTAGCTAACTTACTTAAAATTGTATTACACACTGATTAGTTAACACATCTTCCTTAGTAGTTAACAGTGGTGAGTTAAGTGTTAATGACCTGTTAGTTCTTCAATAATTACTTATTAGTCATGCAGTAAGTAAGAAACAGTAAACAAAAAGTGTTATCCTTTATTGTACTCTGCCCTGTCTTTCTGAAACGCATCGATTATTACGAAGCTCGTCGTTCTGAAAAGCACGCCGTGCTCTGATTGGCCAGCTATCCAGTGTGTTGTGATTGGCCAAATACCTCAAGCATGTGACGGAAACGTTACGCCCCTTACCATATTTGGAAACACACAGGGTCTCATGACAACAATACTACAGCGAGAATACAAGTTACGACTTCTTTCTTTGCGTAATCTTCCCACACAGTGACGTAGACATGTGGGGCGTGTTTGAATGAGGCGTTTTAGGAAGGCGCGGATGAGTCTTAACTTTTATAAAGAATATCTCTTTGGGTTTGAGACTTTAGTCTGTGCAACTTTATGGATCTTATATGCGCACAAACTATGGAGTGAATTTTGTGACAAAGTTATACAAAAAATCCAGTGTTTTGCAAATAAACAATCTGCTTTTCAAAGAAAAACTCGACTTTCAAACAAACGCAAAGTGATTTGCAGATACAAAACTCTATTTGAGAGAAAATGCAGAGGTATGGACAAATATATGTATCGTGTGTCACATCTGTGAGACTCATTTGCCTTTTTATGAGGAAACTTGGCTTGATTTTCTCACAAATTCAATTCAGCAACTTTCTTTTCCAGAAACAGCAGATGGCACTGTTGATCAATTCACGCTTGTCTCCCGAGAAACACCTGTTTAGAGCGGAGCACAGGTGAGTCTCTGTCTTACTGTCTCTTATCTCTTACCTACTACAGTGTCAGTCAAATTCACGTGCTGTAAAGTTATTAATATGATTGATTAGTGCAAACATCAGGAGTGACATGCTGAACATTTAACTGCAGTGTTTCTCTGTAAAAACTGATCCGTCCTCCGAACCTCTCATCCTCTGCTGGATCGCAGGATATAGATTATACAGTATATTGATACAATTGTTCAACATTCTACACAATGCAGGAGTATAACATTATATCGTGTCACAATATATTGTAATACTAAAATGTAACTGTATTGTGGATAGCGACGATATTGTGCACCAAAAATGAAAGTGTTTTTATTTTTACATAAGGTCAAGAGTTATTGTCATTCTGCTATATATGATGAGACATAGCCTCCAGTGGAGAGAAATGTTGTAGGTTTCCTCTGCAGTTAAAGTTTAAACAAGTATAAAACTACACATAGACAACCCGCTGAAAGCAGCAGGGTAAACTAATTATGCAAATAGGCTACTATAATCAAACTAGTTTAAGTTCAGAGCTTTATTGTGATTCAGCTATATACATGTACCAAAATATAATCTAAACATCAATATTCCTTATGAAAATGCAAAAAAAAACATGGTTACCACACTTCTACTATAGTAAAACCAACTTTAATTTTCATAAGGGATATCATAGTTTATTATCATATTTATGTTTATATATAGCGTAGTAATATAGATGCCTTGTACAATATTTAAAACTAAAAGTGGCCTGTAAGGAGATATTTCATATTTCAACCAATCGGCAGATTTTAGTCTGACAATACCCTGTTTGGAAAAATACTAAAATTATGTAGTTTTTTATATAACTCACGAAGTTAAGAATAAAAGGCTACTGTCAGGAATTATATTAGTGGCTCTTTATAATGCAAACGTTCATCATCCGAGTCACTACGAGAAGAGTCCTCGCTGTCTTCACCCGTGTAACACGCTGTTTATTAAAATGCTGAATTTAATATTACATCAGCGTGAACTTGATGCTTCTCCTCAATCCACAGGACAAGAGTGACACCAGAAGAGAAATATTCATCATTTCACATTGCACTGTTATATCATTTAAAATGTTTTAGATATTGTACTAAATAATGTGATTTGTTTTCATTTTTTAAAATTATTAATTAATGACTTCTTTAATATTATTACTGATAATGATATTACTATATCTGATACTAAATTAAATTGTCTAAGCTTTCATTCTTGGTACACAATATCGTCGCTATCCACAATACATTTACATTTTAGTATTATATTGTGACACGATATAATGTTATACTCCTGCATTGTGTAGAATGTTGAACAATTGTATCAATATACTGTATAATCTATATCCTGCGATCCAGCAGAGGATGAGAGGTTCGGAGGACGGATCAGTTTTTACAGAGAAACACTGCAGTTAAATGTTCAGCATGTCACTCCTGATGTTTGCACTAATCAATCATATTAATAACTTTACAGCACGTGTTGTGAATTTGACTGACACTGTAGTAGGTAAGAGATAAGAGACAGTAAGACAGAGACTCACCTGTGCTCCGCTCTAAACAGGTGTTTCTCGGGAGACAAGCGTGAATTGATCAACAGTGCCATCTGCTGTTTCTGGAAAAGAAAGTTGCTGAATTGAATTTGTGAGAAAATCAAGCCAAGTTTCCTCATAAAAAGGCAAATGAGTCTCACAGATGTGACACACGATACATATATTTGTCCATACCTCTGCATTTTCTCTCAAATAGAGTTTTGTATCTGCAAATCACTTTGCGTTTGTTTGAAAGTCGAGTTTTTCTTTGCAAAGCAGATTGTGTTTATTTGCAAAACGCTGGATTTGTTTGTATAATTTTGTCACAAAATTCGCTCCGTAACAAACAGCTTAAAACACGTCAAAGGATCCAAAGGAAAACTTGAAATCACATCATATACGACTCCTTTAAATCAATATATATTTACTTCAGATGCATCATGACACAAGATATGAAGTCTTGAAAATGAAGTGAGTTTATACTTAAAACAATAACAAATATCTGTCAATGGGCTCAGAAAAAAATAAACTCACTTCCATCCGTTCCTCAGAAAACCATTATATCTCATGTTACTGTGCATCTGAAGCTACTGTATCTTAATTTAAGAAAGTTTCAATATCTGCACAGAAACACTGATGAAGAACATGAATAAAGCATCGTTCAGAAACGGTGTCGTGTGTCCTCTCGTATCAGCGCAGGGGTTTTTATGAGACACCTGATCAATAATCAATAAACAAGGTGTTTATTGTGTTGTTCTGATGATTTCATGTGAGTATGGTGCCAGTAGATTAGTTACTCGTAAGCAGAAGACGACCAGGCCGAGGTGCCGCTGCGCTGGGATCTGGAAGTTTGTGTCGTTTCTGACCAGAGACTCGAACAGCTTCGCCATCTCCACGCTCTGACATCACAGGAAACGCATCATCACAGACAGGAAACGGCAGCTTTAACTTTGACTGTTCATGAAACCGATCGAACATAAACTGACACGTTGAGTTCAATGCTACTATTTGCCTTACGGTGATCTATGAAGTGACACACAGGATGATGTGATGATTTATTAAGAGTTTTGTAAAGATTATATTCCTCACGTGTCGTATGTGAGCCTGCAGGTTCTTCAGACCGAAGGAGCGCATCACAAACCACAGCTTCAGAGAGCGAAAGCGGCGGCTCAGAGAGATCTGCCAGTGCTGCAGGAGACGAGCGCTGATCAACAAACAGCAGGAAACACTGATCAACATTCGAACGAGTGCAACGGGACTCTACCATGAAGTCGGTGGCGTCTGAGTTCTCGTGTCTCAGGTAAAGCGGGTCGACGGTGAACGTCTGCTGGAGCTTCATCTTATTCTTCACCCTGCAGTTCAAACAAACGCTGAACTCATCAGATTCATTAACGCTTATTACTCAGGGATGCATTGAAAGTGACAGTAAAGACATTTATAATGTTACAGTAGATTTCTGTTTCAAATAAGTGCAGTCTTGGCGAACATAAGAGATTATGATAAATTGCTCCTTGTGGTCTATAATTTCCAACAGAAGAAATAAGTGTCTCTCACCAGAACGCCGTGCAGTCGAAATGGACCATCATCCACTTGGATGGATTGAAGACGAATGAATCGGCAAACTCAATTCCATTTAGAAAATATCGCAGTTCAGGACACAGCAGAGCAGAACCTGCATACGCCGCGTCCACATGCAGCCAGAGACCCTCACGCACACCTACACACACACACACACACACACACACACACACACACACACACACACACAGATATACACAAATACACACACACACACACACACACACACACACACAAATAAACAAACACACACACACACACAAAACACACACACACACACACACACAAAGACACGCACACACACAAAAATAAACACACACACACACACACACACACACACACACACACACACACACACACACACATAATCAGTATCATGGTAAATATGAGACACGTTTCAGAAGCAGTGTCTGGTCTTTGGATCCTGCTTCACACACAGAGCAGCAGCAGAGTTCTTGAGAGCAAGAGAAGCTACAGAAGTGATGCTTTTCAGAAGAGTTCCACGCTCTGACTCGTGACACTCACAGACGGGGCCGAGCTCATCCAGACGGTCAAACGAACACACACCGGTGGAGCCGAGCGTCGCACACAGCTGCAGGATACACACACACACACACACACACACACACACACACACACACACTCAGTCACACAGCAGCACATTAATGAACTAAGCGGTTGATTATCTGAGGCTCATTCACCATCACAGGCACGAATCCTCTCCTGCGGTCCTCCTCGATGGCGCGCTGCAGAGTTTCTCCTCGCAGAGAAAATGCCTCGTCCGTCTCCAGGAATCTGATCTTCACCAGAGAGATCAGACCGGCCTTCTCCACAGACGAATGAGCCTGCAGATCAAACACAATGAGCCACGACAATAATTCAGAAACAACAGATGATAAATCATCATCATAGAGCCAAACCAAAACTTATTCAGACACCAGATACAGTATAACTTTTGATATTTTTTTACTAGTGGGTGCAGGACAGTTCATTTATGTAAGTGAGGAGAGCAAAATAAAGTAAACTGTGACATATTATACCCAAAATTTGTTCATACAGTGGACTACCAGTAAAAATTAGGAGCAAAAATTATTTTGCATAAGTTTTTTTCTTTAATTGCTAATGCGACCTTTTCCACCACAGACTGAACAAAATGAAGCATTTCTTGGTAATTGGTTGAGCTAAATTGGTTTTATCTAATTGTGTTCTTAAATTTAACAGCTGACAGCTATTCAACCGAATTCATTACATACCTTTCTATCAAAGTTACCTGACATTATCAAGATCAGTTTAACTCTGAGTTCTTCTCATATTTTTTCTAAACTGTGATGATGTGAGAAATGCTGAAGGTGTCTGAGTGTAAATCAGAGGAATGTGAGCAGGTTGTGTGATTGCTGCTGAAGCACCTGGTCCGAGGCGTATGCGATCAGTCTGGCGTTCAGCACGGACTCGTCTGTGTCGGCGTGTGTGATCTCGCTCTTCATCTGCAGGATTCGATCCTTCCTCGCGGCGAGCAGAGCGACCAGCGTACACTCACTGACCGTACTCTACACACACCAACCATTTACAGACATCACTACTGTACGGCATCACACCCAACAAAACTCATCAGCAGCTGACTGCGTAACGAAGATAAGAGCCAGGTTACTTCAGTTAAAGCACCACTTCATCTTACAAAACACAGTCAGTGCTGGGGAGCAACTAGTTACATGTAACGGAATTACATCATTTAAAAATAAATGTAACCGTAATCTGTTAGAGTTACTGAGAAAAAATGTGCAATTAAATTACAGTTACTAAAATGTTAATGATTCCAAAGGAGGTTACATCTAAATATTCTACATCTAAACACACACACACACACACACGTTCAGATTTTCTTTCCCTTTTGGAGACGACTCGAGCTGGTTTACGAAATGTGTTTTGAATCAGAATGCAAGCAGACTTACTGTACGTGCTGCACATTAGTCACTAGTCTCATCTGATTCAGGATCAGTCAGCTTGTCATACAGGACGAAATGACTCCGGGATGGCCGGGTCATTATGGGGTGGTCAGTAACGCTAGTTTTGTGTGGTTGAGTTGTGTTTTATACCTGCAGGATTCCTCCTCCGGTGCTCTGTGGATGATGGTGTAAATAATGATCTGGCAACCCGAGCGCTTTACACAACCAGTCCAACACACACATCTCCAGCTCAGTGCACGCTGGACTAGAGGCCTGCAGAACACACACACACACACACACACACACACACACACTGTTCAACATGAGGCATAAAGCTGAAAAAAGACTTTTTCTTTGCATTTTTATATCAATATGGTACAAAATCATTCTATTTAAATCAATGTGAAAAACGCGATAGGTCAAAAGTAACCTAAAAGTAATCAAAAAGTAGTCTGATTATACAGTCAAACCAAAAATTATTCAGACACCAGATACAGTATAACTTTTGATATTTTTTTACTAGCGGGTGCTGGACACAATCGTTCATTTATTTAAGTGAGGATAGCAAAATAAAGTAAACTGTGACATATTATACCCAAAAATTCTTCATACAGTGGACTACCAGTAAAACTGATAAAAATATTTGGGACCAAAAAATTATTTTGCTTGTGTTTTTTTCTTAAATTGCTAACGCAACCTTTTTACACCACAGACTGAACAAATTTAATCAAAATGAAGCATTGCTCGGTAATTGGTTGAGCTAAATTGGTATTATCTAATATTGTACTTAAATTTAACAGCTGACAGCTATTCAGCCGAATTCATTACATACCTTTCTATCAAAGTTATCTGACATTATCAAGATCAATTTGTTCTGACACAGTTTAATTTTGAGTTCTTCTCATATTTTATTACCATTTTCTAAACTATAATGAATAAACTGTGATAATGTGAGAAATGCTGAAGGTGTCTGAATAAATTTTGGTTTGACTGTATTACCTAAAATGTGTAATTGAATGGATTATGTTACTAACAACAATTTTCATCATGTAATTTGGAATCAGCAACGGAAAGTAATCTACCCAGCTCTGTGTGTATATGTGTGTATATGTGTGTGTGTGTGTGTGTGTGTTTACCCAGGTGAAGCCGAGGCAGTTGATGGCGTCTGCCAGCATGTCTCCCAGCAGAGACGGCCATGAGGTGAGCGCAGGGAAATACGCATGCATGTGAGGACTCTGCCAATGAACGACCTACAGACAGAGAGACAGAGAGACAGGAGCATTACAGCATACAGGAGTTCACCAGGACAGACGGATGGACAGATATAGTCAGACGGATGGATGGACGGACATAGTCAGACGGATGGACAGATACAGTCAGATGGATGGACGGACATAGTCAGATGGATGGACAGATACAGACGGATGGATGGACGGACATAGTCAGATGGATGGACAGATACAGACGGATGGATGGACGGACATAGTCAGATGGATGGACAGATATAGTCAGACGGATGGACAGATACAGACGGAGGGACGGACAGATACAGACGGATGGACAGACAGATATAGACAGACAGACGGATGGACAGATACAGTCAGATGGACAGACAGATATAGACAGACGGATGGACAAATACAGTCAGACGGATGGACAGATATAGACAGACGGATGGACAAATACAGTCAGATGGATGGACAGATATAGACAGACGGATGGACAGATACAGTCAGATGGATGGACAGATATAGACAGACGGATGGACAGATACAGTCAGATGGATGGACAGATACAGTCAGATGGATGGACGGACATAGTCAGATGGATGGACAGATACAGACGGATGGATGGACGGACATAGTCAGATGGATGGACAGATATAGTCAGACGGATGGACAGATACAGACGGAGGGACGGACAGATACAGACGGATGGACAGACAGATATAGACAGACAGACGGATGGACAGATACAGTCAGATGGACAGACAGATATAGACAGATGGATGGACAAATACAGTCAGACGGATGGACAGATATAGACAGACGGATGGACAGATACAGTCAGATGGATGGACAGATATAGACAGATGGATGGACAGATACAGTCAGATGGATGGACAGATATAGACAGACGGATGGACAGATACAGTCAGATGGATGGACAGATATAGTCAGATGGATGGACAGATCCAGTCAGATGGATGGACAGATACTGACAGACGGATGGACAGATACAGTCAGACGGATGGACAGATACAGACGGATGGACAGATCCAGTCAGATGGATGGACAGATACTGACAGACGGATGGACAGATATAGACAGACGGATGGACAGATACAGACGGACAGATATAGAGAGACGGATGGACAGATACAGTCAGACGGATGGACAGATATAGACAGTCTGTTGGACAGACAGATATAGACAGATGGATGGACAGATAAAGTCAGACGGATGGACAGATACAGACGGACAGATGGACAGATATAGAGAGACGGATGGACAGATACAGTCAGACGGATGGACAGATATAGACAGTCTGTTGGACAGACAGATATAGACAGATGGATGGACAGATAAAGTCAGACGGATGGACAGATACAGACGGACAGATGGACAGATATAGAGAGACGGATGGACAGATACAGTCAGACGGATGGACAGATATAGACAGTCTGTTGGACAGACAGATATAGACAGATGGATGGACAGATAAAGTCAGACGGATGGACAGATAAAGTCAGACGGATGGACAGATACAGTCAGACGGATGGACAGATATAGATGGATGGATGGACAGATACAGACAGACAGATGGACAGATATAGTCAGATATAGTCAGACGGATGGACAGACCCCGGGCAGGATGATGTTCTCCACGTCCTTCATGATGCTGCTCCAGTCCTCCGGCTCAAACGGAGCGCTGGTGGGCAGAAGAGGACGCATGAAACCCGGCTGAACGTCTGGAACGACCCGCCGCTCACGGATCTGTGTGAGATACTGCTGGATAAAATCCACCATCTCCTTCCCTACACACACACACACACACACACACACAACAGAGGAAACAAGAGTGCAAACACTGTGAGAAGTTTATCATTGCCAATACAAGAAGACTGAACAACATTTGAGGAAAGTTAAAACAACAACAGATGAAGAGCACAGACACACAGATATTACAGCAGAACATATATGTGAACACAAAAGCAGTCATAAGCAGCACAGCTATATTTGTAGCAATAGCCAACAATACATTCTATGGGTCAAAATTTTACATTTTTCTTTTATGCCCAAAATGATTAGGATATTAAGTAAAGATATCCTACCGTAAATATATCAAAACTTAATTTTTGATTAGTAATATGCATTGCTAAGAACTTCATTTGAACAACTTTAAAGGTGATTTTCTCAATATTTAGATTTTTTTGCACCCTCAGATTCCAGATTTACAAATAGTTGTTTCTCAGCCAAATATTGTCCGATCCTAACAACCATACATCAATGGAAAGATTATTTATTCAGAAAATTGAAAATTGGTTTTGTGGTCCAGTGTCACATATATGAAATCTATTTAATGCAATAAATAACCTTAAAATACTTCAGAAGATTACAACCCAATACAAAAATTTTAAAGTGATTAAAATGTCCACATATTCAGAAAGTAAGAGTGATAGAAAGAGTGAAAGAGCTTTCTAACTAAACCGCATAGGCTGTATGAGATCAGCTGTGTCCTGTAAAACTATATAAAAACTCATTCATGTAGTTCTAGAAGACACGTATCATCCAGATCGTTACCTCTCATCAGGTATTCCTGCGCCTGCATCACGTCTGTCAGAGGAAGAGGAGATCCGTGCGTTTGAGCCGCTTCAGATCTCCATCCGCTCTTATATCTGCTGCTGACCGAGCCGCCCACGACGCCAGCACTCCAACTACACAAAGACACGCTTTGATTCAGAGCAGCCCTGATACGGCATGAATCAAAAAACAATGTGTTTGAAGAGCTCAGAATATATCCAATACTGTAATACAATGAAATACACAGACACCTCAGATGATGCCAAGCCTCAAACAGCATACAAAACTACCAAATTTGCTATAAATTTAATCCCAACATATAATCATTGCAGTTAATAGTGTTCACCATCTGTTTGATTACATCTTTACTCTGTATGCACTCAGCTCAGAGCGCAGCCGAGCCCAGGACTCTGATAGTGGGCGACTCTATTATCAGAAACATCAGTAGCAGGACTACAACTACATGCTGCTTTCCTCAAGCAACCGTCTCAGATGTGAACAAGGAACTTCGGAACATTCTGATGAAGCACAAGACTGCAAATCGAATCATCATCCATGTGGGGAAGAATGATATTCGGAAAGAGCAGTCAGAACTGCTTAAGAAGGATTTCAGTGAACTCTTTGAAACACTTCAGAGACTTCAAGTTCAGTCGTTCATCATGTTCAACATGTTTTCACGGCTGCTTGGGCTGAATACATGCTACAAAGAACCTGCAGTACAAAAGGAGTCAACTTCATCGACAACTTCAATATTTTCTGGGGCCATAGACAACTGTTTAAACTGGACGGCTTCCACCCAAACAAACTTGGTGCGAGAGTCCTAAAGGACAATATCTATTTCTCCCTCCGTCATCCTTCAGTGGTGTGTGCCAATCCACTCAGCCTCAATGGCACACACACACCTGGACAGAGTATAAGTGACCACAGGACTTCATGTCAGCCTCAGAGTCATCTTGTGGTTGACACATTCCACGAGGACACTGATAACACCACGCAGCCAAAACAAACTTTCTCATGGAAACTATCCCGGCTGAGCCCTGCCCAACGAGCTCTTCACAGACAGACTGTGACGTATTACACCAGCCCCAAGACTCAGCACCCAAGGACAACTATCTGGAAAACAGCCAGGGAAGCCAGGACAACATTTCACTCTCTCCAGAATCTCCACCTCTAAGCTTCTCACAGAAAATGGAGGAACTGGTGTATGCTGGGACCAAACTCTCTCACTCGTTCGCTGCAAGCCCCCAGATATCAACTAAAAAACGGCGGGCCCCACAACCACCAAAGACTGCGGGCCCAGCTCTCCCTCCTCCTCCTGTGAGAGCTCTCCGACCGCTGCCACAACGCCAGGCCCAAACCCTCCTCCATCGGCTGTAGGTGAACCAAAAACAGCTGAATACAGCTCTCAGTGATATGTGTCGGGTCCTCGCTATATTAGCAGCAACACTCACAAATGTTCACAGAACAAGCGGGAACCCAGTGTGCCTGTAGCCTTCTATATTTCTGTTTTATAATGTGATAGAAAGTCTAAGGCCTTCTCAAGCCGTACGGCTGACCCATCTAATCTGCGGCCTGTAATGCACCAATCTGAGATTGCTGTAGAGACAACATGTAATTCCATCAAGTTAGCATTTTTAAACATTCGTTCACTAAAAAATAAATCATTTCTGATCAATGATTTTATAACCACAAACAACCTGGATTTTATGTTTCTAAATGAAACATGGCTTGAAGACAGCTGCAGTGCAACAGTCCTCAATGAAACAGCCCCTCCTAACTTTAACTTTACAAGAGTCTGCAGGACTGTTAGGAGAGGTGGAGGTGTAGCTGCTCTATTTAAAGATGTTTATCAATGCAAGCAAGTGTCATTTGGTCAGTATTTGTCCTTTGAATACCTAGGTATTGTGCTGAAAGGTGCTCCACGCATTCTGTTTATCATGATTTACAGGCCTCCAAGATACTCTCCAGCCTTTGTTGAATGATTTCCTCAGAGTTTGACTGTTTAACTATTGCAGGGGATTTTAATATTCACATAGATAATGCAGAAATCAAAACTGCAAAATAAATTATAACTGTTTTAAACACTTTTGATCTGATCAAGCATGTGCATGGACCCACACACAATCGTGGACACACTCTAGATTTACTCATCAGTAGAGGTCTAAACATTTCATCCATTGTTATTAAGGATGTAGCACTATATGATCACTTCTGTATTTTCTTTGATATATTGATCTCTGTTACCACTGAATCTAGATCTGTCTCTGTCAGAAAGAGATTAACGAGAACACTAGTGCACTATTTATGAAGGCTATATCTTTAACACCAAGCATTTCTGCAGATTCTGCAGACTCTTCTCCTGGATTCTTTTAACTCAAAAGTTAGGAATGTTATTGATGATATTGCTCCGGCAAGGGTCTGCAAGAAGAATGGCAGACAAAAATCACCATGGAGAAAATCAACAGTTCAGAGTATGAAAAGGCAATGCAGAAATGCTGAGCAGATGTGGTGGAAGACAAAACTTGAAATTCACTACAGCATCTATAAAGACAGCCTTCATGCTTTCAATGTGGAACTAGCCACAGCTAGACAGACCTTCTTCTCAAACCTTATAAACAGTAACTTAAACAACTCTTGCACTCTTTTTGCTACTGTGGAGAGACTGACAAACCCCCCAAGTCAGATTCCCAGTGAAGGACAGAGACAGCACTCATTAAGATAATAAATGATATTCGCTTCAGTTCTGATTCAGGCAAAATCTCAGTGCTGGTACTAGATCTTAGTGCTGCGTTTGACACTGTTGATCATAACATACTTCTAGAGAGACTGGAAAACTGGATCGGGCTTTCTGGGATGGTACTCAGATGGTTCAGGTCATACTTAGAAGGGAGAGGTTATTATGTGAGTATAGGAGAGCATAAGTCTAAGTGGACGTCCATGACATGCGGAGTCCCACAAGGCTCAATTCTTGCACCGCTCTTGTTTAGCCTGTATATGCTCCCACTAAGTCAAATAATGAGAAAGAACCAAATTGCCCTCACAGCTATGCTGATGATATGCAGATTTACCCAGCCTTATCTCCAAATGACTACAGCCCCATTGACTCCCTCTGCCAATGCATTGATGAAATAAACTGTTGGATGTGCCAGAACTTTCTTCAGTTAAATAAGGAGAAAACTGAAGTCATTGCATTTGGAAACAAAGATGAAGTTCTCAAGGTGAATGCATACCTTGACTCTAGGGGTCAAACAACTAAAAACCAAGTCAAAAATCTTGGGGTGTTAGTTTCAGTAGTCATGTCAAAGCAGTAACTAAATCAGCTTACTATCATCTCAAAAACATTGCAAGAATTAGATGTTTTGTGTCCAGTCAAGACTTGGAGAAACTTGTCCATGTCTTTATCACCAGCAGGGTGGATTATTGTAACGGTCTCCTTCCAAAGAAGACCATTAGACAGCTGGAGTTCATCCAGAACGCTGCTGCCAGGATTCTGACTAGAACCAGAACATCTGAGCATATCACACCAGTCCTCAGGTCCTTACACTGGCTTCCAGTTACATTTAGGACTGATTTTAAAGTACTTTTACTCGTTTATAAATCTCTAAATGGCCTAGGACCTAAATACATTGGAGATATGCTCACAGAATATAAACCTAACAGACCACTCAGATCATTAGGATCGAGTCAGTTAGAAATACCAAGGGTTCACACAAAACAAGGCGAGTCCGCTTTTAGCTATTATTCCGCCAGCAGTTGGAAGCAGCTTCCAGAAGAGATCAGATGTGATAAAACATTAGCCACATTTAAATCCAGACTCAAAACTCATCTGTTTAGCTGTGCATTTGTTGAATGAGCGCTGTGCTACATCCCAGCTGACTGCACTATGTATAATCACTTTCTATTCTTAAATGTTTTAAATTCTTTTAAAGTTAATTTTTAAATCACTTTGTTTTTATTGTTGTGATTATTATTATTTTTAATTTCTTATTATTATTTTTAATGACTATTTCACTTCCTTTTATGTAAAGCACTTTGAATTACCACTGTGTATGAAATGTGCTTTATAAATAAACTTGCCTTGCCGTGCCATGTGGACATCACCCTGAGATAGTCACCACCGATAAGCTACTACTAAATATAATGTAGAAACTTTAAAATAGAAACTTATATTTTCTGTAAAGCTGCTTTGCAATGATTTGTAGTGTGAAGAGCGCTATACAAATAAACTTGAATTGAACTGAAGACCGGAGATGCTGGAATACTGCTGCTGGCTCAGACTCTAACACCCAGATCCTCAGATCCTCCTCAAAGAAACCAAATCACTGCCGTCGTTTAAAAATAAGAATCTTTATGACAGAAATCCTGGAAAATGCATCACAAACAGTGAGCAGGAGGAAACTATAAACATGCTGATTATCAGTGAGGAAAACGAGTCTTACAGAGTCTGATGATGAAGGATTCGATCACATGTGACCTGCAGTTCAAACACACTGTAAAAAAATCAAAAGGTGAGAAAACTTAAAAGCTTAAGGCAACCAGCTTCAGGGGAGTTTTGAGTTTTCTCAACTTTTGATTTTTTACTGTGCATCATGAAATCTGACATTACTATGCAATTAAACATCCTCGTTCAGGTTCTGAGGGGCTTTTGTCTCTTTATTCAAAGGCTGGTGAAGGGTGCCGGTGATGTGGGTCAGAATCGAACCCGTGTCGGCCACATGAGCACCACAGCTGAGGCGCTTTATGAGGAGAACTGAAGGAAATGAATGATAACGATCCAGTCACAGAAGCGGATGGCGCTGATGTCCGGCGTGCTTTCACGCAGCTTTCTTGGCGCTCTGCCGTGTGATGGCCTCCAGCTTCTGTCTGTACGCCTCCGCCTCCTGCTCCTTCTTCAGGAACTGCTGTCTGTATTTCTGCGCCTCGCGGTTCGCCTCCTCCAGCTGCTTCAGAAGAGCCACTTTCTCCTGTTGCACACACAGTGTCACGTGTGTTATAAGCTCATTACTGCTTTGATTAACCAGAAGAACAATGTGCTTTTACATTGATGCATTAGAGACGTGCATTGCATTTAAGTACACGTCTGTGTCCCTGCAGCACAGCAGCAGTCAGAAGCAGCACAGCTATATTTGTAGCAATAGCCAACAATACATTGTATGGCTCAAAATTATACATTTTTCTTTTATGCCAAAAATCATTAGGATATTAAGTAAAGATCATGTTCCATGAACATATTTTATAATTTTCCTACCATAAATATATCAAAACTTAATTTTCATTGCTAAGAACTTCATTTGGTCAACTTTAAAGGGGATTTTCTCAATATTTTGATCTTTTTTGCTCCCTCAGATTCCAGATTTTCAAATAGTTGTATCTCAGACAAAGATACATGTCCTATCATAACAACAATTTGTGGTCCAGGGTCACATTTGATCTCGCATTCCCTGGGAATCAACCCCATGACAGTGGTGCTGCGAGCTGTTTGAGTTACAGGAACATTATTGAAAGCATGTTATTGCACACATCAGAAACAGGTTGATGAGAGGAACTGTGGGACGTGTGTCTGTACCTGGAAGTCCTCCAGCGAGAGCGTCTGCTGGATCTGAACGTCTTGTGTTTCCGTCATCTGATCATCGTCTTCCTCCTTCACACGCTGACGCTTAACACACGGCTCCTCGCTGATCACCGTCTCCTCTGCCACCTCTGTGTCCGACACCGTCAGCACTGCAGGAGCACACACACACACACACACACACACACACACACACATGTTTGTTTTTGTGAAAGTGGGGACTCTCCATAGGCGTAATGGTTTTTATACTGTACAAACTGTATGTGCTATTGTCCTACACCAACCCTACACCTAAACCTACCCCTTACAGGAGACTTTCTGCTATTTCAGATTCTCAATACACTCCATTCTGAGTGATTTATAAGTGTTTTGAAAAGTGGGGACATGGAGTAATGTCCTGAAAAGTCACCTCCTCCTTGTAATACCTGTCATACCTTTGTCATTATACACATTTATGTCCTCATTTGTCACAAAAACGCACACACACACACACACACACACACACACACACACACACACACACACACACACACACACACACACACTCTCTCTCTCTTTATTTCTCCAGATATCGGTGCTTATGTGAGCTGCTTCTCTCTCTCACCCTGCTGCCCGTCAGGCATGGTGACTATTATGGGCTGGCTGATGCCTGCGCCCGTCTGCAGGTTGCCCAGCTGAATGCCGTCTGTTACTATGGTGATGACCTGCTGACCTCCAGAGCTCATGACCTGCTGTATGGCCCCGTCGACGGAGTCTGCGGTGATCAGCTCCTCTGCGGCCATGACTGCATCAGAGACGAGAGTCAGAGAGCTCTTATCCTGAACAACAGCAGCAGCGGAGAGCAGCATCAGGCTTATTTAGACTCTAATCACAGGCTTTGATGCTGCTCTGAGACGCTGTTTGTTCAGAGAAGCGCAGGGTAATTTTCTTCATTGTGCGTGTGCGTCTGCACAAAGGCCTCTTTCACGGAGGTCATTCATAAACACACGGGGTCGAGAGGTCGAGGGGTCGGGTCACCTGTGGATTTGCTGCTGTTGGCGGGCGACACGAGTCCGGCGAGGTTGACCACTCCTCCCGGGCCGATGATGAACTGCGGCGCGGCCGTGTGGATGGTCAGCGTGTCCGGACTCTCGGGGTTTGTGTTGATCTGGTTCTGCATCGCCACCTGACGCACAATCATATTCATAAACACATTATGACACAGGAACAACAGCTGTTTACATTAAATACAAAAACCACCTTCATCAAAATTATTAACAAACATCATAATTTTCTATTATAGATCATTAGCTCACGTACATTCAGTCACTGCATCTTCTTATCCATGAAGAAACCCTTCAGCTCCAGATACAGACGGAGCGCTACACAGCGGATCTGGCTCATGATTCATTCACATATGTTTCTTTTCTTTTTTAATCAAAATGTTATAACCAGTGTTATTTTGGTGTCACTGAGGTACTATTTTTTTTTTTTTTTAATTTTGAAATATTTTTTATTTTTGTATTTTAATTTTAAAGTCTTAGTAATTTTGTCTTGTGTTTTGTCATTTTTATTAGCTATTGTTTCTTTTTGATATGCCTATATAGTTTAATTGTTAATTTTTATTTCAGTGTCAGTTTTAGTTCTTTAAGTACATCAAGTTAAACTAAATGAAAATGAAAAATGCTGCTTTGGCAACTAGCTGAAACAAAATTAGTTTTTTTAAATTTTTTATTTCAGTTAATGTTTATTTCAAGTAACAAATATGTTTTTAATGGTTTTAGTTATTATAGTTATATATATATTCTCTCTGGTGACAACATGGATAAAGTTGTGTATCAAACACAAGTCATGCCGAGATGCAGCCTGACTTTATGTTTTGTGTTTTTGGCCATAAATTTGCGTTTATGGAGACCAAAAACCCACCGGATGACTTGAAGACGATCTGAGCTCATTCAGGACAAGACTGAATCGTTTCGGAACAGTTATGAGAAGCCTCGTTTACTGAAATCACGTGACTTTTCCAGATTGATACACGCTCCAAACCAGTGCTTCAAAACTAAAGTACTTCACGAAGTGATTACCGGAGCTCAAACCCGAGCTCTCAGAGCCTGTGCTGGAGAATGTACCTGCAGGATCTCGGCCAGCTCGTGGCTGCTGTTGTCCAGCGCGATGTCCAGCGCGTTTTTGCAGAACTTGCTCTGCGCGTGAACGTCGGCTCCGAAGCGCAGCAGCAGCTCCACCGCGTCTCTGTGGCTGTGCTCCACGGCCCAGTGCAGCGCGCTCATCTTCAGCATGTCCTTGGCGTTCACGTCCGCGCCGTGCTGCACAAACACACATGAATGGACTCATTGTTGGATGATGAAAGGCCACACTTAAAGAGGCGAATTACAGCAAATGCACCGCGAGTCAAACATCAAAGAGCCAGCGGGCCGTAATGCGCTGGGCTGCGTTTCCCAACAGCATCCTAAGCTCAGCCTCTTAACCTCAGAGGGACGCCTGCGATTACTTCACTACATTACTAATGAATCCCAATCTAATCGTGACAAGCTATATATATATATATCGTTGGAAAGGTCTAAGACTCCTAAATAGATACAGTCAAACCAAAATTTATTCAGACACCTTTCTCACATTATCACAGTTTATTTGCTATAGTTTAGACAATGGTAATAAAATATGAGTTAAACTGCGTCAGAACAAATTCATCTTGATAATGTCAGATAACTTTGATAGAAAGGTATGTAAAAAAAAAAAACATGGTCAGGTCAAAGTGTCTGAATAATTTTTGCTCCCAAATTTTACTGGTAGTCCACTGTATGAAGAATTTTTGGGAATAATATGTCACAGTTCACTATTTTTCTCTCCTCACTTATATAAATGAACTATAGTGTCCTGCACACACTAGTAAAAACTAAATATTAAAAATTATATCTAGTGTATATCTGAATAATTTTTGGTTTGACTGTATTTTACCACTGTTTATTTGTTACAAATTATGTAGGAAAAGTATCAGATTCATTTATGACAAGAGTGCACCTCAAAAATCTACATCATGTCACAAAAAATCTTTCTTCGTTGGCTTTTTCCCTATCATGCCTTTTATATTTTATATTATATATATATATATATAAATTAAAAGTTTAAAATCTAAAAATTTATCCTGTGAGAACCATGTTAAAATCGGACTTTGCATTCTCATGGAAATGGTACATCTAATATGTTGTCGTTCATGAATTATAATAATTTAAGTTTGGATAGTGCACTTTCACATCAGTGTTTAAAACGGGGGGGGGACAGTGAAAGGGTTAAGTACATCGCAGACCTATTGAAACCAACGGAGCTACGATCATCTTAGGCTTGCGATGCTTTTGGGAAACGCAGCCCTGGTCGCTCACCTTCAGCAGCAGCTCCACGATGCGTGTGTGACCCTCGGACGCGGCCATGTGCAGCGGTGTCCGGTCCACTTTAGTGCGGGCGTCTCGGCTCACGCCGGCCCGCAGCAGCACCTCTGTGGTGGAGTAATGACCGAACTGAGCCGACAGATGCAGCGGAGACGTGCCCAGCTGCAGACACACGGAGAAGCAGACCGTAAACCACACACACTCTCTCTCTCACACACACACACACACACACACACACACACACACACACACACACACACACACACACACACGTTTGTTTTTGTGAATTGTGGGGACTCTCCATAGGTGTAATGGTGTTTATACTGTACTTACTGTATGTGCTATTGTCCTACACCAACCCTACAACTAAACCTACCCCTTACAGGAGACTGTGCATTTTTACTTTCTCAAAAAAACTCATTCTGTATGATTTATAAGCCTTTTGAAATATGGGGACATGGGGTAATGTCCTTACAAATCACCTTCTCCCTGTAATACTTATGTCATTGTATAATGTCATTATACAAATTTCTCAAATTTCTTCACTCACCCAGTCAGTGGTGAACGGAGCTCCATTCGCCATCAGAATCCGGACCTCGTCGTCCTGCCCGGCCCGAGCGGCTTCCAGGAGCTTCTTCCCCAAATCCACCAGAGACATCTGAAACCAGACACAGACATGCATTTCAGTCATGGTGTAA
>CM056147.1:102500-107500 GCA_029620275.1 Acrossocheilus wenchowensis
TGCAACATTTAATGCCATGGGACTTTCTGATTTAAGATGACCTCGTCTGAAGCAGCTCACACAGAACAGGCCTGAATCTGGACTCTGAGACTAGCGCAGCGGTGTAACGACGTCTCGAGGGAGTCCCTGAGAAACCAACCCCTGACCTCGAGCCAGAAACACTGCAGGCATGATCTGATCTGATCTGAATGAAAGCATCTGCACCGTCTGCCTCATAGAACGCTATTGTGTCCTCATGTCTCTAATTAATGTTCCTTTAAAATATTCCACGCCAATAAAGTGTTAATGCTTTACTGTAATACCCTGCTAAAAAAAACAATAGAAACCATCACAGAAATTCCAGTGGTTCCCATTAAAATACTATTATAAACATATTATACCATTATTTTAGCAGTAGTTTTAGCAATATTTATAATTTCTTCAATAAATCAATCATAGTGTCACGGATGTATTGAGATGTTATTTCACCAATAGTTACCAGGTTTTTACCACAAATACCACAGTTTAACAGAACAACCACCTGTGTTTGGGCTCGTTACTCAAAAAATGTCATGTATTACTACTTACTCCTTTCAAAAGTAATATTATTATTTTACTTATTACTTTCTGACAACAGTAGTTAATAGTTACAATACTAGTTACATTACTTTTTATTCCACGTCCCACAGAAGCACAGCAGCAGTCATCAGCAGCACAGCTGTATCTGCAGCAATACATTGTTTGGGTCAAAATTATACATTTTTCTTTTATGCCAAAAATCATTAGGATATTAAGATCATGTTCCATGAAGATATTTAGTAAAGTTCCTACCGTAAATATATCAAAACTTCATTTTTGATTAGTAATATGCATTGCTAAGAACTTCATTTGAAGAACTTTAAAGGTGATTTTCTCAATATTTAGATTTTTTTGCACCCTCAGATTTTCAAATATTGTCCTAATAAACCATACATCAATGAAAAGCTTATTTATTCAGCTGTCAGATGATGTATACACGTCTCAGTTAAAAAACAAAAAAGACCCTTATGACTGGTTTTGTGCTCCAGGGTCACATATTATTACTGTAACTAGTTATTGACAAACACTGTAACAACTCCATCCTGGAAAGCAGCTTCTAGAATAAACACACACTGATGAACACTAAAGAAAGCGCTCAGCTGCTCTTCATCAGCACTGATGCTCGGAGCTTTATTCTTCTGATTTACATCTAACACTACAATACATGATTATATGAGACGCAGCGCTTCATCTCAGGCCTAAAACACCACCACCACCATCCTCATCCTCATCATCATCATCATCATCATCCTCATCATCATCATCATCATCATCATCGTCGCTGATGTGAAGCGCAGTCCGTTAAAAGCAATAAACAGGAAATCGCTCGTGTTCCGGAGGAAGAGGAAATATTAATACCCACAAACTCATCAACTTCCACATCCGGCGGACGCGATCACGCTGAACTTACTGTTTCTTACCGTCTGAACAGAACCTGAACCGAACCGAATCCGTTAGAAATGAAACAAACCCAGATGACAATAATACAGCCGCGGGCACGAGCGCGGGCGCGGGGGCGCGCACACAGGCTCCAGTATTAAAGAGCATAGAGAATTAAACGATCAATAAACCGCATTCAGCCTCTGCTGCAGCGAGCCCCCGGAGCGCTGTTTCTTTATTATTATAAATTAATGTAGTGTGATGTATATTCTATCGCGATTCTGTTATTTAAACCCTTGTGAAGCGGAGTGAACGCAGCGCGCATGCGCACTGACGCGGATCAGCTGACTCGCGCGCACGAGACGCTATAGACTTCATTTCCAGCCGAATCTCATCTTATCATATTTAGTTTATATCAATAATGCAGCAGTTCACAAACTACATATAACCGTGTCAAGCAGTGCTGGCAGAAACCGGTGTTTAATGAAGTAAGAACGAGAGTTTAAACACACAGAGGTGATTTATATCATGTATGTACAGTGTGTGTGAATATATAAACACGGGGTTTTTGTCAAGCGCTTTAAAGTTGCGTGTGTACGCAGCGCGTGTTTAAATAAAGCTTCCGCGGTTTGAATCCGCGCACTTCCGCGTTTGATCGAGCAGTCCGAGGCTGTTTACTGTCATCAGTTCGGATAAACTTGACTTCTCTGCGCTTCTCTGCGCTTCTCTGCTGATTCCAGCGTGTTCCTGACAGGATCTGAGTTCACGGTGTGTTCGGGGTGAGCTGACACGCTTAACTGCGATGCTGCCGATCATAATAACAGCAGTTCTGTGTTTACTGTCATCAGTCTTATGATCTCAGCACTGCTCTCTGATCACTCTCTCATCGATCTGATCACTCTCTCATCGATCTGATCACTCTCATCGATCTGATCACTCGCATCGATCTGATTGTTTGATTAGAGGTGTGTTTACTCTGTTTCGGTGTTGGGGAGTAACTAGTTACATGTAACGGCGTTACGTCATTTAGTTAGAAAATGAGGTTACACTTTATTTTAAGGTGTGGTTGTTACAGTGTAATTATATATTTAAGTACTGAGTAATAATAATTAAGTACATGTACTTATTATATGGTTAGGGTTTGGTTTAGGGTTACTTGTATGTAATTATGCATAATTTATTGTTATTATAATAGTAAGTACATGTAACGTGTAACAAGGACACCTTAAAATAAAGTGTAACTGAAAATAAATGTAACTAATCTGTTACAGTTACTAAAGAAAAACAATTATGGAATTAAATTACAGTTACTTATGAAATTGTTAACGATTACATGGGGGTTACATCTGAATATTTTCACACACACGCAGATTTAGTTGATTTCTTTAACAAATTGCACTGACTGCTTTAAAATATGAGACACTGATGTTTCAGGAGTTTAGGACACGTGCTTATTCAGTAACTGTTTTATTTCCTATTTGTGTTTGTGTATATATGCTTTATTTTTTAAGATTAACTGTTTTTTCCAAAGCATCGTTAGATGCCAGTGTTTTCTGTCAAAACTGTGCAAATATTTGATTTCAAAAACAGTATCATAGCTACTAAACTATATCTTATGATTTTAAATCAGTATTTAACCTCAGAACGATCTCAAAGTAAGAAGAGCTGCTAAAGTCTGATTTTGTAATCCGTTCTGTTACTTTAATACAGTAATTGAAACAGTTACACTATTTTAAACAGAGTGATCTGTAACGCATTACGTTTCCAGAGTAAGCGTCCCAGCACTGTTACTGTAGTTAGCTTCAGCTGTCGGTGTCGTCTGATTGTGTAGTGAGTCTGGTTTTGGATGTTTTTCAGGAATATGAGCTGAAAATGCCGTCTGTGTCCACCGGAGTGAAGGACCTGTATCTGTCCACATCGCTGGGCGATCTGAACAAGAAAGCAGAAATCAAACCGGATAAAACCAGCACCAGACAGTAAGACACTCGCGTGAATCTGCAGCACACGTGATCCGGGTCTGATTTACTGATTGAGGTGTTTTCCTGACGTTATGACTGGGACGGTTCACCCCAGCGTGAGAATGTGCTGTCATTAACTCGCCCTCAGATCATCTGAGATGTAGGAGACTTTTCTTCTTCAGTTACAGTAAAGAAGCCGTGAATCGTGTGATTCATAAAACACAAGTCAATGGGTGCCGGCACTTTGAGGCTCAATAAAAGCGCATCAGAGAATACGTCTCCTGATGATATATCGAGGTCTTATGAAGAGAAACGGTCAGTCTGTGCAAGAAACTGAAGATTATTTACAGCATTATTACTGTAGTCCAGAGTCTTGGATGATCTGAGGGCGAGTAAAAGCATCGTGAGCGTGAGACACTGGCTCCAGCGGTCAGTGCTCCAGCGGTCAGTGCTCACGATGCTTTCTGAAACCCTGACCAGACGCTGATGCTTGTGTGTTTCAGCTACGTCCAGAGCGCGTGCAAGATCTTCAAGGCGGCTGAGGAGTGTCGTCTGGACCGCGATGAGGAGAAAGCTTACGTCCTGTACATGAAGTATCTGACCGTCTATGACCTCATCAAGAAGAGACCGGACTTCAAGCAGCAGCAGGTAAAGCCCTAGTGCATTGTGGGAGATTGTAATGGTGGAGACGTGAACGCTGAGAAATGAGATCAGTGTGTATCAGTCATAAGCAGCACAGCTATATTTGCAGCAATAGCCACTGTATGGGTCAAAATGATACATTTCTCTTTTATGCCAAAAATCATTAGGATATTAAGTAAAGATCATGTTCCATGAAGATATTTAGTAAATTTCTTACCGTAAATATATCAAAACTTCATTTTTGATTAGTAATATGCATTGCTAAGAACTTCATTTGAACAACTTTAAAGATGATTTTCTCATTATTTAGATTTTTTTGCTCCCTCAGATTCCAGATTTTCAAATATTGTCCAACAAACCACACATCAATGAAAAGATTATTTATTCAGATGATGTATAAATCTCAATTTAAAAATACTGACCCTCGTGACTGGTTGTGTGGTCATATATTTGTGTGATTATTGGCTGATGGTGTGAACGCTCAGATGTTGTGAAATGTGATGTGTGTTCTGTCAGTCAGTGCTGTCGTCCGATTGCTTTCAGGATTTCTTCCTGTCTATGCTCGGACCAACCAGCTTCAAAAAAGCCATCGAGGAGGCAGAGAAGCTCTCAGAGAGTTTGAAGCTCCGGTCAGTGTTTCTCTCTCTCACACACACACACTCACACACACACACTCACACACACACACACACACACACACACACACTCACACACACACACACACACACACTCTTCTCTGGCTCACAAGCACTTTGTTCACCTGCTGGTGTCGTTCTCTCAGGTATGAGGAAGTAGAAGTGCGGAAACAGCTGGAAGAGAAAGAGAGGAAGGAAGAAAAGAGTCGACGAGAAGAAAGAATTGAAAAAGATGTCCGAGCTTCACCGAGAGGAGCTTCAGAGAGGAAGGACAATAAGAAGGTGCAGGACTGGAAATCACATCACTTTGAGTGGCTTTATCATGTGA
>CM056147.1:120000-122500 GCA_029620275.1 Acrossocheilus wenchowensis
CACAAACTCACACTCACGTGCACACACACTCACAAACTCACACGTGCACGCACACTCACACACACACTCACTCACAAACTTACACTCGCACACTCACACTCACAAACTTACACACACACACACACACACACACACACACACACACTCACTCACTCACTCACAAACTCACACTCACATGTGCACTCACACTCTCACACTCACAAACTCACACAAACTCACACTCACACGTACTCGCACACTCACAAACTCACACGTGCACACACACTCACACACACACACACACACACACACACACTCACAAACTCACATTCACACACACACACACACTCACAAACTCACACTCTCACGCACACTCACAAACTCACACTCACATGTGCACTCACACTCGCACACTCACAAACTTACACTCTCACACTCACACTCACACTCACACTCTCACACTCACACTCACAAACTTACACTCACACTCACAAACTCACACATGCACACACTCACACTCGCACACTCACGTGCACACTCTCACACTCACACTCACAAACTCACTCACACTCACACTTGCACACACTGACACTCTCAAACTCACACTCACAAACTCACACATGAACTCACACTCACAAACTCACATTCACACACACACACACACTCACAAACTCGCACTCTCACGCACACTCACAAACTCACACTCACAAACTCACACATGCACACACTCACAAACTTACACTCACACTCACAAACTCACACATGCACACACTCACACTCGCACACTCACGTGCACACTCTCACACTCACACTCACAAACTCACTCACACTCACACTTGCACACACTGACACTCTCAAACTCACACTCACAAACTCACACATGAACTCACACTCGCACACTCACAAACTCACACTCACGTGCACACACACTCACAAACTCACACGTGCACGCACACTCACACGTGCTCACACTCACAAACTCACACTCACAAACTCGCACGCTCACACTCACAAACTCACTCACACGTGCTCACACTCGCAAACTCACACTCACACTCTCACACTCACAAACTCACACTCACACGTATTTGCACACTCACAAACTCACACGTGCACACACTCACAAACTCACACTCACAAACTCGCACACTCACACTCACAAACTCACTCACACGTGCTCACACTCGCAAACTCACACTCTCACACTCACAAACTTACACTCACACTCGCAAACTCACACTCACACGTATTTGCACACTCACAAACTCACACGTGCACACACTCGCACACTCACGTGCACACTCTCTCACACTCACACTCGCACACTCACAAACTCACTCACACTCACACTTGCACACACTGACACTCACAAACTCACAAATGCACTCACACTCGCACACTCACAAACTCACACTCACGTGCACACACACTCACAAACTCACACTCACACGTGCTCACACTCACAAACTCACACTCACAAACTCGCACACTCACAAACTCACTCACACGTGCTCACACTCGCAAACTCGCACACTCACAAACTCACACTCGCACACTCACACTCACAAACTCACTCACACGTGCACACACTCACAAACTCACACTCACACGTGCTCACACTCGCAAACTCACACTCACAAACTCGCACACTCACACTCACACACTCACACTCACAAACTCACACTCGCACACTCACAAACTCAATCACACGTGCACACACTCACAAACTCACACTCACACGTGCTCACACTCGCAAACTCACTCACAAACTCGCACACTCACACTCACAAACTCAATCACACGTGCACACACTCACAAACTCACACTCACACGTGCTCACACTCACAAACTCACTCACACGTGCACACACTCACACTCACAAACTCATACTCACACACTCACACTCACAAACTCAATCACACGTGCACACTCACAAACTCACACTCGCACACTCACAAACTCACACTCGCACACTCACGCTCACTCACACGTGCACACACTCACAAACTCACACTCACACGTGCTCACACTCACAAACTCACTCACACGTGCACACACTCACACTCACAAACTCATACTCACACACTCACACTCACAAACTCAATCACACGTGCACACTCACAAACTCACACTCGCACACTCACAAACTCACACTCGCACACTCACGCTCACTCACACGTGCACACACACTCACAAACTCACTCACACGTGCACACTCACACTTGCACACTCACAAACTCACACTCGCACACTCACACTCACAAACTCACACTCGCACACTCACAAACTCACACTCACAAACTCACTCACACTTGCACACTCGCACACTCACACTCACAAACTCACACGTGCACACACACTCGCACACTCACACGTGCACACACACTCACACGTGCTCACACACACACTCACACACACACACACGTTCATTTTTGTGAAAAGTGGGGACTCTCCATAGGTGTAATGGTTTTTATACTGTACTTACTGTATGTGCTATTGTCCTACACCAACGCTACACCTA
>CM056147.1:127500-147500 GCA_029620275.1 Acrossocheilus wenchowensis
TCTTCAGTTTTTGTTTGTTTTTGGGCCGCTGTGCCAAGGTTGTGTTGCATGGCTTCGGCGGCACAAGTGCCACGTTGAAAAACAAATAACTAACCAAATAATATTAATGACATAGTATTTTAAGAATAAAGTCAAAATTACAATAAACTCATGTTGCGTGAAGTTGTGAAAATTCCACCTATATTCTGCCAAAAACAAAACAAAAAACACATTTAACATGAAATACCGCAATAAAACAGGCTTATTGACGTTTTTTGAAACTCTGATTGATTGATTTCATGAAACATTCGTTTGTAATAAATTGTTCAGATTTTTTTTCAACATTCATTCAAATATTTGTTCATGTTTATTTCGTGCTGCACATATTAAAGAGGAAAATCTCATTGATTCACATGCCACTTGAACTGAGGCGGATATAGTTATCTCACTACAAATATAAGAGCGTAAAAACATCTATTTTTTGTATTTTATAAATTTGACAGAAGGCTGAGACTTTTTGTTATAATAAATGTAACAAGCACAAAGCTTATTGCAGTTATTGGATGGTCTGTGTGCTACAAATAAGGAATGGACTTGAAAACGTTAAATATTAATTCCTAGTATTTATACTGTAAATAAACAGTAATGTTATTTGCTTCAGGAAAATCAACAATAAGTTGCCGTTTGGGGGGCTGTACAGATGTTCTGCACATGTGCCCGGCGCTGACTTCAACCCAAATAAGAATTTTCACCGTATGTAGTGATCTGAACGAGTAAGTAACAAGTCTGCCACTTTTGTTCTGACCAACCGAGGGAAAAAAGCATTACAATAAACCACGCTACCAATGCTGATGAAATCTAACCGTCGCTTACCTTACATCACATTTCTACACAAGTGCCTCAAACCTTTAACAGCGCTGTAGCTTCGCAGGAGGTTTCTGGAAGCGTCTCGAGACACAGTTCTTCTGGATTTAGTCTCAGTTTGTTCTGTTTCTTCATGTCACTTCAGACAGACTGATGATGATCAGATCACATCTCTCTGGATTATTACAATTAATGGCCAAATGAATGTTTGGAAATGTAAACTGATATTTCCTGCTGACACACTACAGCAAAGGAAAACCCGATACGTTAAGAATACTCAAAACTTATTGCCTCAAAACACTGAGAAATCTATGTAAATCTTAACATAACACAACATTTAAGTACCAACTTGTGTCTCTGTGTTAATCTTGTGCAAAAACACAAAATAACACTTAATTTCTGCATTTATTTTCCTTGTTGTCTGATGCAAAGCATGCTGGGAACTAGAAAACGCAATCATTTTAAGTTCACCTTACTACAACAACATTTTGAGTTCACAGAACTTATTTCAATTAAGTCTAATGAACTTTCATTATTTGAGTGAAATTAACTCATTTCGTTCATTTCACTGTTCGGTTTAACAGTGTAGAAATAACTGACTTTAAACCATTTTTAGCTGCTGAAAATACTAGAGTTATAATCGTTTCACTGTACCCAGATAGCACACGTACATCTGCAAGATGTCTGTTAAAGATCTTTTGATCTGGAAAGCATCTGCTGTCTACAAACGTCTGACAGACGTCTGTAAGATGTCAGTTTTACATACATTCTAAATCATAAACATCTTAAAGACATCTTAAAGACATCTAATAGACGTCTATTTGACATCTAAAAGGAGACGTCCAATAGACGTATTGCAGATGAGCAAACACTCTAAAAAATACGTCTTGCAGATGTAATTGCAGATGTCAAATAGACGTCTCCTAGATGTACGTGTGCTATCAGGGTATTGGTGTCTGAAGAGTTGCATGAACATTATAGACCCCTGGTCTGCAGTAATGCTGATGCTTTTAAATAATGCTAATTATTAATCTACATGTCATGTCCTTAAGTAAATATTTGTGAGCTCAAGATCTAGGCAGTTTATGAAAGTCGAGCTGAGTTAGTCTGTTGTGTTGTGAATTAAGGAAGTAATTCGATAAAAGCTTATAATAGAGTTTCAGAGATCTGCTCTGGTCAAGCTCAAGACGCTCATCTTTATTAATTATAACTTAATTGTTTATACAAGGACACAAGAAAATGTACAGGACGTTCATAAAGCCATTGTCATTTTCATATTCACAACTTGGTTCTTTTGATACGTTGAAATCATTTCATCAAACAAGATGATGTCACTTCCTGAATGATGATGATAACTGGTGATAATTTAATAATTAGATTATACAACAGACTAACAAGGTGCAAATTATGACATAGAAGAAAAAAATATGAATTAAAAAACAATTCAAACAAATTCACCTGGAAAAATATTTAGATTATCTAATAGAATACATTTTGATAAAAAGCCAGGTATTGTTTTTAGATGTTATTGCATCAATATAATCCAGATGTTTATAGTCAGTATGAAAGCAAAACTCATGTTGCAGGTTGGGTAAAATCATAACTGGATTTCAGAAATGCGTCACATTAGTAAACACTGAGATGCAAATGCAGCGTTTTGTTGCCTTTGATGCTGGGTTTGGCTTTCTGGCCGAGATCTGAGCCCTCAGTCTGTGTGAGGTCACTCTTTATGGCTGTCTGGAAATTAATGTTGTGTTCAGCAGGAATATTATATGCAGACTCACTGGAGCTCGATGAAAGTGTGCTGTATTTATACTTCTGTGTCCATATAAACACACATCTCAGAGGAGATGGCACGAGTTTGATTCATGTCTGAGGACCCTTTACTATACACAGCTATTTTTACAGTTTCTGTACTGTTACCCTGGAAAAGTTGCCTGATTCATTTAATAGCAGGCCATCCTTCAGAAGAATAGCTACTCCAGTAAAATAGTCTTCCGCACAGAGACTGTCTTCTGTTTAATACATTTCAGCAATAATTAAAATTTCCATTTGAAAATGGAAAAGGTGACACAATCAATCACATATATATATATTGGCAAATAAATATTGTTTTTGTCCCTTTGTAAAACCTGGAAATGTGACAACTTGCCCCACCCCGATATTTCTGATGCATATCCTGCTATAAATGCTCGTCTCAGTTTTCAGTCGGGTTTCAGAGGTTTGTGTTAAAATCTACCTGCATAGCTACTCAGGGTTTGAGGGATTTAGTCACTTTTGCTCACTGGATCATGTGGAAATAACATAAATCTGGCGCTTCTATTTATAATCTTAAGTGCATCGCTTCACTAATTCGAATCGCCTCGCATCACGAACCGAATTGATTTTTCCGCTCGCTGCGGTGCGCGTGCACGGCGCGCGCTCGCGTCAGCGTCTGTGAACGCGCAGGGCTCGTGAGCACTCAGTAGAGAGCATGACTGCGGACCAGACAGCACTAGTTAGTCAGATTTAGCTGCTGGTTGGAGCAGTTAGTCTCTGGGAATATGCAGATGGAACTTGAAGGTAAGAAACACATCTGTCTGTCTTTGTGCATCTAGTTTAGATGTTTTATTGATTGTTTTGCATGCAATTCTTGTTTGGTTCAGTGATACTCCTGAGGCTATGTCATGCATTTGTTTTTTATACTATGCAATATACCATACTATACTACTAAGACAAAAGCTGCACCTCAAAGCAATTATATAAAGATCTGTAAGTATGTTTAATTTTTTTTTTTTTTTTTTTAATTGTTCACAAATATGCACATGAGAGATTTGACTAAATATACTAGAAAGACAACCAGTAGGAGACACAGCAGGCGTGTGACTTCATAGTTGGGTGTTATTGATTATACTGAGTTATATGCATAAAGGTCATTCTGAACCGTGACATCTGTGTCGCTGATTAGAACCCAGGGCCGTTTTCTCTGCACCTTAATGCGATCACAGAACAGAAAGAAGCGCAGTACACAAACCCTCGGTTCTCACCAGTCTGAGTGTTGAGTAGTTTTCACAGAGAGATTTCTTGGTGCACTACAGCAGATTATTTCACAGTGCTTTACACACACAGGGTCCTCCTGGGGGGGGCGGCACGACCAAACTGCCGTGAGTCATTAAAATGACTGATGATTTTTATGAAATCAGGTTGCAGTACATTCAGACACGTGCCGTGCTAAACATATTCAGCTGAGGCTTCAGAAATTATTATTATTATTTATGCATTTGGCAGACGCTTTAATCCAGACAAGCGACTTGCGTTGCATTGAAATTTTATAATTTATCAGTTCATGCATTTAATCCAGGGAGTGCATTTATTTTGTCTTTATATTGATTATATGTGTTTGTTTATTTTACTAGTGCATCTCCAAATCTTATTGGCTGTTGGCCTGGCCATTCTCTGTTTCTGCCTGGTGATTGGCTGCATTGTCTGCTGTTGGCATCAGAAGTCCCGCCCCACGGATGACAAAGAGGCGGGGCTTTCCTTACCCCCTCTACCTGCAGATCATGTGACGGTGACTCTAAGCCCCTCCCCTTCCATCGACACTCTGCCAATCAAACAGCAGTACGAAGAGCTGGACGGAGACGTTCTGGACTATCCCTCATTTAACAGCTGCTCAACGCCGTCTGAAGACGATCTTTCTTTACCATCGCATCCTCCGAAGTCTCGTTTCAATCTACGGCGTCTCAGCTCCCCCGCCGTCCCCTACAAACCCTCTAAACCTGTCCGTAGTCGTTCCTCGCTCCCGACCATTCCTAAACTCAGCCTGGCTGGGAAGCCACGTAAAAGCAGTGATAGTGTTTCTGAAAGCAGCAGGCTGAACGCTGACAGCGGCCGATATTACGGCTCTGGCTCTCACAAAGCCACACCTTCCCTTCGCTTCAGCCTTCTCTTCTCTCCAGCAGAGGGCAGGCTCACCGTCACCGTTCTGGGTCTCTACCGAGGCTCTAGGAAACTAAGTGGGACTACGGTGAAGGCTTGTCTGCCTCCGATCTGCCTTGCACCGGTTCCGGGCGGCCCTAAGCGCAGACACAGCCTCGGTCCGGAGGCTCCGGCGCAGGTGTTCCAGCTGCAGGTGAGGTCTGCAGAGGAGCTCCAGTCCTGTACCCTCAGACTGACCGTGTCCAGCAGGGATTTCTCAGGTCTGAGGGAGACGGCTTTGGGCGAACTCGAACTTCCATGTGCTGAAATCCATTGGGAACCCGATTGCACGGTCACCTTCAATCGGCAGCTCAACCCTGCGAGGAGGAGGCTGAGGAAGGTACTGGAGGAGATTCCCAGAGAAACTGATGAATGAATGAAGGCTGGAATACACCACTTGACTTTTGCACAGATTTACAATTGACTGTAGTTGCTTAAACTCAGAGCAAGTCAGCAAGTGATCAGATTTTTTTTTCTTAGAGTTGCATGATACAAACTCGCAATTCTGACTTTTTTGTGTGATGGAAAGTCGCAGTTATCATTGTGAGATATAAACTCAGAATTATGACTTTTTTCTCAGAATTTATATCTTCAATTCTGATAAAAATGTCAAAACTGCTATAAAAACGTCAGACTTACAAGATATAAACCTGCAATTGCGAAAAAAAAAAAAAAAAATCAGAATTGCACTGCAAAAAATGCTTTTCTTACTTGTCTTGTTTCCGGCCAAAATATCTAAAAATTCTTAAATCAAGAAGGATTTTCTAGACAAGTATAGATTATTGTCTTGTTTTCAGAAAAAAACATGTCAAAATTATAGAACAAGCTAAATAATCTGCCAATGGGGTAAGCAAAATAAATTTATGTCAAACGGTAAACAAGATTATTTTTCTTACCTCTTTGGCAGATTATTTTGCTTGTTTCAAGCAAAAACTCACTTAATTTTGACATGTTTTTTTCTGAAAACAAGACAATAATTTTTACTTGTCTAGAAAATCCTTCTTGATTTTAAGAGTTTTTAGATATTTTGGCTGGAAACAAGACAAAAAATCTAAGTAAGAAAAGCATGTTTTGCAGTGTGCGAGTCTATATCTTGAGATTCTGTGAGTTTATATCCTGGAATTCTTAGAAAAAAGTTGGAATTGCAAGGTGTGAACTCAGTGGTGAAAAAAAGAGACGCATGACAAATGAAAACAAAGTGTTCTGAAATTGGCTCAAAGCGCAAAAAAACATGCATGAATCCTCTGATTTAGTGCAATCAGTCTGAAGCTAAACAATCAGAGTCTGTGCCCATCATACACTATGAGATTTTCTGCTAAATCCATCGACTCTGACTGACTTCTGGCAGCTAGCACTGATGCATCCAGACTGCAAACTGGGCAAAAGTGTATTCCAGCCTTTAATCAGACAGACATACGCACTAGTCCCACATCAATCACATGGCATTGGTCCAAAATCCTCTTTCGTGTAGCTTCTCAGGTGAGAGATCTGGAAAGGTTTCTGTGTGCTGTCACCAGAACACAAACTCTACAGCACGCTGTTGCAGTGGGATTGTACGACTGCGTGACTAGCGTGCCAACAAGTGGTGCGTTACTGTGGCCTGGAGCCAGAGCGCTGTGCCCTGCAGAGATGGACACGAGCCAGCGCTGATCAGAAACAGCAGCGATGCATCACAGAGCAGAGGAGGAACTAGAAAAACTGTGAATGTGGGAGTGACAAGAAACTCTGCAGTAGTTTAAAGGGTAGTTTAGAGTTTGTTGTTTCAGTGCGTGCAGGCCTTGTCAGGTGATCGTATAGATAGATATTCTGATAAATAGATATTCAGATTGATTGATAATAGGGGTGCAACAAATCATTACTTGGGATTATTTAGGGCTGCAACAAATGATTATTTAATCAATTAATCTAGCGATTATTACAACGATTAATCATCGATTATTTCACAGATTAATCAGTAAGCTTTGTTTTATTATTCCGCTTTTACAATTAGTGAAAATATTGAGTTACACATATTCCAACTAATAGATAAAATAAGGCAATCATTTCAGCTTTTGAAAATTTCAAACAATTATATTACCATTGTACAATTGCAGTTGTTATACAATTATTTTTTTAAACAATACAAAGTTTCTAATCATATTCTAGCATTCCAATGTCTTCATATTCAAGCATAAATGGCATTAACTTAAAAGCAAGCTTTTCGGTTAAATATCAATACCAAAATGATAGATAGATAGATAGATAGATAGATAGATAGATAGATAGATAGATAGATAGATAGATAGATAGATAGATAGATAGATAGATAGATAGATAGATATTCAGATAGATAGATAGATATTCAGATAGATAGATAGATATTCAGATAGATAGATATTCAGATAGACAGATATTCAGATAGATAGATAGACAGATATTCAGATAGACAGATTCAGATAGACAGATATTCAGATAGATAGATATTCAGATAGACAGATATTCAGATAGATAGATATTCAGATAGATAGACAGATATTCAGATAGATAGATAGACAGATATTCAGATAGATAGTGTGACGGGAGGAGCCAACGACAGACACAGTGGGTGTGGCGTCAGGCCTCGGAGAGGCTTTTATTAAACAAAAATGATAAAATAAAGTGTCCAGGGGGGGAAGAAGTGTCCACAAAACAGGGGGGATCTGGTGTCCTCGTTGTGCTTCGGGGCTTGTGCAGGAGGGCAGTGTTCCAAAAGGGAAGGGGTCCAGGGAAGGGGCGGAGTCTGGTGGCCGCACACGCTCCCGCGGTCCGGGGCACGAGGGGCGGCGGCTTCTCTGGAGCAGCGGCTCTTCCTGTACCACTTACTGGGCCATTGGTGGGATGGACGGCCCGGCATCCTGGCCTGACGGCCGTAATACGGGTGTGGCTTGCACGTTGACTCTGGAGGTTCCGCGGCTCACATCCTCGGCGGCGCGATGTCCCTCCACGCACCCTTCCTGGACCCACAAGGACACCAGCGTGCATGCACGGGGGAAGAGACCGGTCTCCCGAGGAGAGGCGCGCTCGGCATTTAACGGCGGCGGTGATGAGGCTTAATTCAGTCCAGCTGTGCCTCATCACACGCCGCCAGCCCACGTTGGTCCCACGCCCCTCCTCTCATCCACCCACTCCAGTCGGGAGCCTGGTGAAGGGCGGCGAATAAGGGACGGGGTGGTGATGATGATGAGGGGGAGGGCCACCGATCCGTCACAATAGATATTCAGATAGATAGATAGACAGATATTCAGATAGATAGATAGATATTCAGATAGACAGATATTCAGATAGATAGATAGACAGATATTCAGATAGACAGATATTTAGATAGACAGATATTCAGATAGATAGATAGACAGATATTCAGATAGACAGATATTCAGATAGACAGATATTCAGATAAACAGATATTCAGATAGACAGATAGACAGATAGATAGATAGATAGATAGACAGATAGATAGATAGATAGATAGATAGATAGATAGATAGACAGATATTCAGATAGATAGATATTCAGATAGATAGACAGATATTCAGATAGACAGATATTCAGATAGATAGATAGATAGATAGATATTCAGATAGATAGATAGACAGATAGACAGATATTCAGATAGATAGATAGATAGATATTCAGATAGATAGATAGATAGATAGATAGACATATTCAGATAGACAGATATTCAGATAGATAGATAGATAGATAGATAGATAGATAGACAGATAGATAGACAGATATTCAGATAGATAGATAGATAGATAGATAGATATTCAGATAGATAGATAGATAGATAGACATATTCAGATAGACAGATATTCAGGTAGATAGATAGATAGATAGATAGACAGATAGATAGACAGATATTCAGATAGATAGATAGGTAGATAGATATTCAGATAGATAGATAGATAGATAGATAGGTAGATAGATATTCAGATAGATAGATAGGTAGATAGATATTCAGATAGATAGATAGATATTCAGATAGATAGACAGATAGATAGATAGATAGATAGATAGATAGATAGATAGATAGATAGATAGATAGATAGATAGATAGATATTCAGATAGATAGATATTCAGATAGATAGATAGATATTCAGATAGATAGACAGATAGATAGATAGATATTCAGATAGATAGATAGATAGATAGATAGATAGATATTCAGATAGATAGATAGATATTCAGATAGATAGATAGATAGATATTCAGATAGATAGATAGATATTCAGATAGATATTCAGATAGATAGATAGATATTCAGATAGATAGATAGATAGATAGATAGATAGATAGATAGATAGATAGATAGATAGATAGATAGATATTCAGATAGATAGATAGATGGTGAAGTTTTGTCAGTGTAGTGAGTAGTCGTTAGGTGACGATGACGAGCGCGTCTCGTTCCAGCAGGAGCTGGTGTGATGGAGCGAGGGCTCAGAGTCGCACTGAAGACTCTTCCGTGTGTTTGATGATGATGTTCAGATGCGATGCAGTGGGTTTGTTCCTCTGAGAGTCTAATGCGATTATGAGGAGCATTAACAGACACGTTCATGATCCGGAAAGATCCGCATCCAGACGCCTGGCAAACACCCCTCACATCTCCAGACAAAGAACACATCCTGTCTAATTATAATCCATCACTATTCCTCTTTTGTGTCGGTCAGAGTCAGAGTTCCCAGGATGCAGTGGGGCACGCCGGGGCTTCTGGTTGTCCGGTGCGGTTTCTGGGTCAGATCCTGATTCTGCTGCAGTATCAGACGCTGGCGCACCGTATGAAGCTGATGGTGAGGAAAGCTGAGAACCTGCCCAAACTCAGCAGGATGCCTGGCGCTCCAGGTCTGTCTGTCTGGATGACTGCATTTCTTGCATTTTATCTTTTGTAAGTCACTTTGGATAAAGCATCTGATGAATAAATGTACATTTGCTGTGTAAGTCAAGTCAAGTCAAAATGTATTTCTATAGCAACAGCAGTCAGACTCAGTGCTGGGAAAGTTACTTTTAAAAGTAATGCATTACAATAACACGTTACTCCCTTAAAAAGTAATTAATTGCGTTACTTTTTATGGAAAGTAATGCGTTACTATAGTGACGTGTATATTGGTGACAATATATAATATCTTCTATAACAGGAAAAACATTGATTTTATGATGTCATTATTATGAGACAAAACACCAGAAGTGAAGTGAATGGGCCTCAGGCTGAAGGAAATGTACAGTAGAGGGCGTACAGTACAGTAATGATGTTCACACACACTTTACTCCTGATTTCTCTTTACACGAGTCAGCCAAGACACGGAAAACAAAATAACTGGCGTTACTTGTTAGAAAAAATAACTCTAAAGATATTTACCTGTAAATTAAAAAGTAATGCTTTACTAAACGTTAGGCTACTTGAAAAAGTAATTTGATTACGTTACTTGTGTTACTCGTAATGCGTTCCCCAACACTGATCAGACACACTACCAGACAAACGCTTCTGAACACGAAGATTTGAACTGTTTTTTAAAAAAGTCTCTTCTGCTCATCAAGCCTGCAATTATTTGATCCAAAATACAGCAAAAACAGTAATATTGTGAAATATTTTTCTATTTAAAATAACAGTTTTCTATTTGAATATATTTTAAGATGTAATTTATTCCTGTGATTTCAAAGCTAAATTTTTAGCATCATTACTCCAGTCACATGATCCTTCAGAAATCATTCTAATATTCTGATTTGCTGCTCAAAAAAATATTTATTATTATTATTATTATTATGTTGAAAATGCTGATCTTTCTATTCATCAAAGAATCCTGAAAAAAATGTACTCAACTGTTTTAAATATTGATGATAATAATAATAATAATAATAATAATAATAATAATAATAATAATAATAATCAGAATTGTTTGTTGAGCAGCAAATCAGTATATTATTATGATTTCTGAAGATCATGTGACACTGAAGACTGGAGTAATGATGCTGAAAATACAGCTGCGCATCACAGAAATAAATTACAGTTTAAAATATTTAGAAAGCAGTTATTTTAAATAGTAAAATATTTCACAGTATTACTGCTCTTGCTGTATTTTGGATCAAATAAATGCAGGCTTGATGAGCAGAAGAGACTTCTTTAAAAAACATCCTAAATCAGACTGTTCGGCAGCGTTTGGCTGGTAGTGTAGATCATCTGTTTCTGTAGATCACTATGTCGTCATCAAGCTGCGTCGGGACGGTGAGGTCATCAGCACTAAGGAGACGAAGGGCGCCAGCGGAGCGAACGCGGTTTGGAACGCACCCTTTCTGTTCGATCTGCCCCCTGGCGACATCAGCCGACTGCCGCTGCTCCTGGAGATCATCGTGACGCAGGTCAGAGTTCCTCCGTTCACACGCCGCCAAACAAAACTACTCACACTCCAGATATCATTTCTGAGAGTTTTTAGGACACTAAAGTTCATTTATGTGAGGACAGCAAAATAAAGTAAACTGTGACACATTATACCCAAAGATTCCTCATACAGTGGACTACTGTACATCTCTGATGTAGTATTTTACAGTAATGACATCACTCTGTCTTTGATTGACAGGGACGGCTGTACACCAAGAGTAGTGTTCTGGGTCGTGTTCTGATTGGCTGCGGAGGTTCAGAGGCGGGAAGCCAGCACTGGAGTGAGATGTGCAGCAGGCCGCAGGTGGAGACGGCAGGCTGGCATGAGCTCCAGCCAAACCCCTTATAGGCTGGTAAAGCTTGACTGACATGTCCCTGAACCAATCAGATCACTCACTGTTACGCTGCTCATTTCTTCAAACATTTTGGGATAGAACTCTGGAGCCCGGTTTGAGGAGACTTGAGGAAAGTTTGTGCTGGATTTGTGTGCTAATATCTCTAATGTAGGGTACAACGGGGCTAAACGCACCTTTGATATTATTTTCATCTAAATCACAAAAACATGGCGTGGCACTTTCCAAAACATTCGCTTTTCAAGATGCACGTTTAAATTTGTCTGAACCTTGACGTGATCGCACGCAGCAGCGTGAAGATGATTCTGTGCTTATTTGATCTAATATTTTATGTTTTTTAAAATGTTGTATATTTAAGTAGCAAATGAGAATCACTAAAATTAATGCATATATATATATATATATATACAAAGGTCTTCTTTATGATTTTCAGTTTTGTTTAAGATATGTAAAAGTATGGTATTTGGGGTTAAAAGCGCCCCTGATGTCGGGGCTAAAGGCACACAGTAATTAACATGATAATTAATAGATTGCTGACTTTTCCTTGACATGGTTAGATTCAGTAAATATCATATATTATGTTAGGTTTCCATATTAGAGATAATCACCAGGTTTAGAATGAAACCATCATATTTAAAAACATGATATTAATCATATCATATCATAAAATATCATTTGTTGTTACTACTGTAAATATATATATTCAATTATTATTGGATCTCCTTCAATACTTTCATAATCTTTACTTATTAAAATGATTTTGTTTCTGTATTTTAAAATCTATTTTTTATATTAACATATTTTAATGACAGTATATTCATTGAACAAAAATTCATTATTTTATTTTTCAAAATAAGCAGAAAATAGTACAAACTTTGCTAAAGTGATTTTTTTGAACAAGTATTAACTTAGTCATTATTTAAAAAAAAAACATTATTTAAAAAGCCCCTCTTGCCACCTCATACATTTATACGATTTTTAAACAATTTGAATAATTTATTTTCACACAAAATCTGTTGCTCCATTAATGTTCAATACAACGCATATATTTTTTCTGCAATTATACACATTAGGTGCGGTGAAGGTGGGTGTTTGTCCCCGTCGTGCGCTGCAGCATCACTGCAGGGTATCAATTATGGCTCATTAATAAAAACATCAGATGTTGCTCTTGCACTAAAGTGAACTCATCGTGCTGTTGCTGCTGTTAACTAAACACGTTTTTGGTCATTGAAGTAAATCTAAAATCAAATAAAAATATTGGATGGAAAACCTAAACTTAAAAATGTTACTTAAATAGAAATGAAAATAAATTAAAGTTAATAAAATGCTAAAAAAGTTTAATAAAAAAGGCAAAAAGCACATAAAGTTATTATTACAACTTTAAAAATTAAAAGTAAAATATAGCAATTCAAAAAGAAAAGCCCTTTCAAAATATGAATACTTTAATTTATGAATAATATTTACTCCTGTCAAACGATTAATCACATCCAAAATAAAATATATATATGTGTGTGTACTGTGTTTATTTATTATGTGTATATAAAGACACACACATACAGTATATATTTGGAAAATATTTACATGTATATATTCTTATATTTTATATTATATCTAAATATATTTAATATATAAACCTAACATATTTTTCTTAAATATGTACGTGCACGTGTTTGTATTTATATATACACAGCACACACTCATATATTCTGTAAACAAAAACCTTTATTTTGGATGTGATTAATCACAGCACTAATCTATAAATAATAATAAAATAACACTAAGGGTTGCTTAGAGCTTCTACAGGTGTTATGATTGTAGTGATATTAATGTTATCTTTCAGAATGTAAATCTGGCTCCGGTCGGGACAGTCGTATGATTCTGTGGTGTTTGTGTCACACTCGAGAGATCTCATCTGAAGCAAAGATGCAACCAAATGTTAATGATGTGATTTGGAAGAATTATGAATTTCAGAATCCACTGCGTTTGCAAATCCAGCTATTTTTAAACCCCCATACTCACCGGAGCGGAAACGAACCCACAGACTGTATTTTAATGCAATTCCATGCAGCAGAACGGCTTTATTACGCAGCTGAAATGTGTCTGTGTGTTTTTCTCAGGATTTTGTTTTTTTCTGCATTGGGTCAACAATCAGTGTTTTCAGATGAAATCTAATTAACACACTCTAATACAAACAAGGGACATGATTTATGATCATATATGATGAGATAAAGTCACCGAGGTTCAAAATAAACATGAAAGAATGATATAATAGGTCATTTATATACAGTACAGTGCATTCAGAAAGTATTTTTTTGCAAGTACTGTCCATTTTTTTTAGTTGGAAATCTTGTAGAGTAGAAAAAAATGTTGTTTGATGCACCTTTAACTTAAAAATGGCATCTGTTTGTTAACAGTTTTTTTTTTTTAAAGCATGTCTGTGTTGTGTCATGATGGACATTTGTTATAGATGTCATTGATTAAAATACTGCTTTATAGTCTGATTTATAACTGCACAAATCTTGCAGCTTTGGTTCTGTGTAAATGCTGCATCAGCGCCGCCTGAAACATAGTCAAGCAGTGATGATTTACAGAAATAGTTCACTCGAAAATTAAAGTTAGAGATCAGGAGCAGTGTTTCTTCATCAGGTTTGTAGAAATGTGTCTCTGCGGTGAATGGGTGCCGTCAGAATGAGAGTCTGATAAAAACATCACAATCCAGATGTTAACTGATGGACCGGAGTGCTGTGGATTATTGTGATGTTTTTATCAGCTGTTTGGACATTTTCAGCACATTTTCATTTTTGGGTGAACTGTGTATTTAAGCTGTTTGTTGACGATCTTGTTTTCTGTTTGAAAGTGTAATTCATTGATTATGATTCCTGTGTAAATGCTTTTGTGTGTTTCTTTGGCTCATTTAAAAGAACTGAGAAAAGACAAACAAACACTACTTCACCTGTTTACCCACAAAAATCTGTTGCTTGTTAAATGGTGTGGTATTTATAAAAATACGAGTGTATGAGGCTGTCTGTCTCTGTTTCGTGTGTGTGTCTGATCTCCGGCATCGCTTCCAGTGGTTTATTCTCTGTTTCTCAGCAGTGACTCGCTCGTTCGTCATCAGGTCAGAGTATCGATCAGATCAGAGGTCAAGAGGTCACCTGATGAGTTCTGACAGTCATCACGCTACAGTAAACAGTAAACCAGCTCAACAGCAGCAGCGGAGATGCTGGAGTCATGACTGTTATACAAAAATGATTATTATTATTATAGCAGCGGTCATCTGTGTGCGGTTAATTACACAACGCAAGGAAAACACACGAGGAGCTCCAGCTACATAGACATTTGATTTACGAGTTCACTGGTGAACGTTTGTTTCAGCATCACGGTCTGGATCACGTTACGTACTGTATTTTTATTTCCACCCTTAAGCTTTGAATGTTTAAAGCAAAATATCCCCTGGAAATATCTCATATCCAGATCACAACAAAACTTACACTTAAATATGTCATTTGAATATGAACACACCGTTTAAAAGTTTGGGGTCTGTAAGATTTGTGAATGTTTTGAAAGAAGTCTCTTCTGCTCATCAAGACTGCATTTATTTGATCAAAAATACAGTAAAAATTGTGAAATATTATTATAATGTAAAACAGCTGTTTTCTATGTGAATGTGTGTTAAACTGTAATTTATTTCTGTGATGCGCAGCTGTATTTTCAGCATCATTACTGCAGTCTTCAGTGTCACATGATCTTCAGAAATCATAATAATATACTGATTTGCTGCTCAACAAACATCTCTGATTATTATCAATGTTGAAAACAGTTGTGCTGCACAATATTTTTGTGGAAACCGTGATATATTTTATTTTTCAGGATTCTCAGATGAACAGAAAGTTCAGAAGAACAGCATTTATTTGAAACAGAAATCTTTTGTGATCTGCGCTGTCTCTTTTGATCAGTTTAATGCTTTCTTGCTGAATAAAAATACTAATCTCTTTAAAAAAAAAAAAAAAATCACAGTGATCCCAGACTTTTGAACAGTAAGTAATGCACATAATGTGTGAAATGCTGATGGTGTAGTGCAATTAATTTTTATAATTGCCATTAATCAGTGGTTAAAGTGGATGTGTCAATGTGTGAAAATATTCAGATCTAACCCCATTTTTCCTCAGATTCTGGTTCTGATTCGTCCGGGCTCTGGTCAGTAAAGGCTCAGGCCGTGTTCTGTGTGCTTCTCTAAAGAGCTGCTGCTGCTGTATAATGATGATTAATGAGCTCACGGTACCAGCCCTCTGAGCTGTCAATCATCAGACTCCTGTGTGTGGGGGCGGAGTCTCGGCAGGCCTGATCAAAGCTCATTGGATCAGAAGAGACGTGATTGGCAGATGAAGGGAGGAGCAAACGCAGGTATGAGTCGGTTCACAGCTGCTGTTTATTCACATCATTCTCGTGTGATCTGTTTAAAAGAGGCTGTAGCAAGAAAACACGCAGACCGTTTAGATTCACATGGACTTCTGCATCCACTGGTCATTAGATTTGAGCCTCCAAAGGTTCACATATGTTTCCTGCGATGTCAGCCACATCCAATATGTTTCTCACGTCCTTAAGTCGTGTGCATGTATGCCTATTATTTTTATTTTCAGTTGAATTTAATGTAATTAATTTTAGTTTTTGTTTATTTATTTTTTTAGATGGTGTTGTTGTTTTTTTTTTTTTTTAACTGTATTATTTTTATTTTTTATACAAAAAATATAGGATAAAATTTAGTATGACACTTAATCACAAAAATTACATTATCAATTAAATTTGAATATTTAGCCACTTAAAGGAATAATAAACTTTAAAAAAAAAAAAAAAAAAAAAATCCAAAATATGTGCTAAAGAAAATGAGTTTGTTGTCCTGGAGAGTCTATTTGATTAGTAATCCAGGCAGTTCATCTGGTTCTAGATGTTTTATGAAGCGTGGAGTATTTGTCAGTGTTTGTCTTGTGATGCTGGACCTGCACATGAGTGATTAACTCATGAAACACTGAGGACCTGAACATATTTGAAGAGATGATGGTAAAGTGCAGGTGAGAAAAACACTGAATTAAAAACACTCTTATTAAATTCATTCATTTATGCATTTTCTTTTTCTTTTATGTTTTTTTTTTTTAGTGAATAGAATTATTTCATTCTTTCTTGTTTATTAATATATCTTTCACCTTTGCTCAAAAAAAAAAAAATCAAACCTCTGTAAATGTGTCACAGAGTTCAGTAATGATTGTGAATAACCGTCAGCATGATTATGGTCATATACATCACATCACTGCTTTCACTTCCTGTTTTCGAGGCATAAACATAAACATAAACACACACATTTGGGTTTACCCACAATGCACCTGTGCAGTGCACCAGTCTGTGTGTGTTCACATTCACATATGAACTAAACTGACTGAATGTAGATATTATAGCGCCTCCTGCTGATTCATGAGGATACAGCGTATGATTCAGCTTGTTTTCCATTATGATTGTTATATATTTATTTTTTCCCTGACAGCGTCCACCTGCGTCATAGACACTGAGTGTTTGGATTCAGAAGCAGTTTTCCTGTGGGTTTGAAGTCTAGATGATTTCACAGGTGAAGCTGAACCTGAAGGTTTCAGAGCCGCATCTGTTCATGTTTATCTGGCCGCTTTACAGATGATTTCAACAGATTCTCACCCGTTTGTGCTCATAAACGCTGCTCGTTAAAGTCTGCGGCTTCGTTTGTAGCTTGTGGTCCAATTTGTTTCATATCCATCTGCATTCCTTCATTTCCATTAACTCGGTGACCTCACGCTGAGAGCCGGATAGATGTTACTGATCTGAGATCTGTTCAGTGTTCAGCACTGGATATCACAAGTCATTAAATATACAGCGCGTATGCTTTGGAGAAAAGCAACTTTGTGCTCCTCTTCTGTGCATCTGTGGGAATTTTAAATCTGTTTTCCAGCACAAAAAATAAATAAAGAAATAAAATTTGTACATATACAGTGGTTGGAAAAATGTTGGCCGCCGACCCTGATTATTTATTTTTTTGCATGTTTGTCACACTTTAATGTTTCAGATCAAACAAATTTAAATATGGTCACACTTTATATTAGGTGGCCTTAACTACTATGTACTTGCATCAAAAAATAAGTACAATGTACTTATTGTGGTCATATTGTATTGCAAAACACTTCTGCTGCTATTGAGGGGATACGGGTAAGGTTAGGGACAGGTTTGGTGGTCTGGGTCGGTTTAAGGGTGGGTTAAGGTGTAAGGGATGGGTCAACAGTGTAATTATAAATGTAATTACAGAAATTAATTACAGATGTAACTACATATAGGTATTTTTAAAAATATCAGTACAATGTAAAAACATGTATGTACACAATAAGTGCATTGTACCAAGTTATTAATTTAAATGTAAGTACACAGTAGTTAAGACCACCTAATGTAAAGTGGGACCTTAAATATTAATCAAAGAAAGCACAAGTAAACACAACATGCAGTTTTTAAATGAAAACACAATCCAAACATGGCCCTGTGTGGCGCACTCTTCTTTGCAGAATTGTTGTAATTCAGCCACATTTCGAGCATGAATGGACTGTTTAGGGTCGTGTCACAGCATCTCAATCAGATTTAAGTCCAGACTTTGATTCGTCGCTCCAAAACCGTAATTTAGTTTTTCTTGAGACATTCAGAGGTGGACTCGCTGCTGTGTTTGGGATCATTGTCCTGCTGCAGAACCCAAGTGCGCTTGAGCTTGAGGTCACAAACTGACGGCCGGTCATTCTCCTTCAGGATTTCTGATAGAGAGCAGAATTCATGGTTCCATCCTCCAGGTTCTGAAGCTCAGCCCATCACACTACCTCCACCATGTCTGTCTGCTGGTATGATGCTCTTTTGATGAAATGCTGTGTTGGTTTTACGCCAGATGTAACGGGACACACACCTTCCAAGAAGTTCAACTTTTGTCGCATCAGTCCACAGAATATTTGCCCAAAAGTCTTGGGGATGATCAAGATATTTTTTGGCAAATGTGAGACGAGTCTTTGTGTTATTTTTGGTCAGCAGTGGCTTCTGCCTCTGAACTCTCCCACGGATGCTGTTTCTGCCCAGTCTCTTTCTTATTGTTGAATCATGAACTCTGACCTTAATTGAGGCGAGTGAGGCCTGCAGTTCTTTAGATGTTGTTCTGGGTTCTTTTATGAGCTCCTGGACGAGTCGTCTTTGTGCTCTTGGAGTAATGTTGGTAGGCCGGCCGCTCCTGGGAAGGTTCACCACTGTTACAAGTTTTCTCTGTTTGTGGATAATGGCTCGGAGCGTGGTTCGCTGGAGTCCCAAAGCCTTAGAAATGGCTTTATAACCCTTTCCAGACTGATACATGTCAACTATTTTGTTTCTCATCTGTTTATGAATTTCTTAAGATTACAGAATGATGTGTTGCTCTTTAAACATGCTTCACTTTGTCAGACAGGTTCTATTTAAGTGATTTCTTGATTCAACAGGTCTGCAGTAATCAGGCCTGGGTTTGGCTCCTGAAATTTAATTTTTCCACATAGGGCCATGTGGGTTTGGATTTTGTGTGTGTGTGTGTGTGTGTGTGTGTGTGTGTGTGTGTGTGTGTGTGTGTGTGTGTGTGTGTGTGTGTGTGTGTGTGTGTGTGTGTGTGTGAACAATACAGTACATACACAATTTTTAAAATATACAAAAAAGGCCAAAAAATATAGTCGCTAAAATGTTTAAGATATATTTACACAAATATATATATATATAATTTTTTTATATGATTTGCCCTCCACATATTTCAATACAAAGAAAAAAAAACATTCATTCACGTCACAAAGAAAAGCTTTATTTGTTGTTTGTAACACATTGTAACATTTAACAAATTAGAATAAAAACAGATAATTTTGAAATATATTTTGGAAGTTAAGTTGAAACTAAATATATTTTCAATTTCAAAAACATATTTCATTGAGCTTCACTGTTTACAACATATATTTAACATATATTTTGGCCAGAAAATATATAATTTTGCTGTATGTGAATAATGCATCTGATCACATAGTAAAGTAAAGTAACGAGACACATGATCTGAGAATCACTGACGTCTGCAGCACACATATTTAGTATTAATATTTAGTATTTAGTGTTATAGGGAAAAGGAGATGTTGTTTATCACTATAATTATTTTCCTCTTTTAGAATGCGTTTTGTTCTGTAAGATCACAGACTGATGCGATGAGTTCATTCTGTCCCGCTGTGACTTTAACACACTCTTCCAGTAACGTCTCTGTAAATTCCTCAGAAGTACATTTGTGGCCCTGTAAACGTTTTTATAGGTGTTTAATGAACTTTGTGTGTTTAACTCCCTCCAGACTGAGACTTAGAAGAATCTGCTGTGTTCAGTGCAGATATGCATCATTAACAATATTTAACATTTTATTGAG
>CM056147.1:155000-162500 GCA_029620275.1 Acrossocheilus wenchowensis
CTCACACGGGATGAAAAAATTAATTTGGACTTTTTATCTGACATTTCTTGCATTTGTGCATTTATGTCTTGCAATACTGAAAAATATATATTTTTCTGACGTCACTCGCAGACTTTTGTTCTTGTTTTAAGCAAAAACTCACTGAATGCATTTCAAAGAAAACGAGACTTCTAGTCTTGCGTGGCTTTGCATCTTCAGTAAATGTATCTTTGGATGTTAGATATTTGTGCTGGAAAACCTTGTTAAAGATGTTCATCTCAATGTTCATCAGTTAATTCTGCTAATCAGACTCAGATGATTTCACGGCTGCGTGTCTGAGGTGGAAGTGGACTCTTTAAACTCAAGACTGAAATGCGACACTGTTTTTAGGTCATCGTCCCGCTGGACGTTTAGACTTTGAGTCTCAGCCGTTAAAGTAGGAGACGAGGAGTCTGGGGCTGTTTTACAGATCAATGCATGAGTATTAATAACTGTAAGAATGAAGAAAATCACGTATTTGACTCAGATGTTTCTTCTAAACAGCAGTGAGATGTGAGTTTTTCTCCTCAGGTGTTGCTCGTTGATGTGTTTCTCTGGTTAATAAATAGTAATAATAGTACATAGTAGTGAAAACATCTAATTGTGTAATTAAACTAATAACAACAAATTTTCCAATAAAACTTGCAGGTTTGTTGTGCTTGTTTAGAGCTGTGTGTGTGTGAGAGAGAGAGAGAGAGAGAGAGAGTGTGTGTGTGTGTGTGTGTGTGTGTGTGTGTGAGAGAGAGAGAGAGAGTGTGTGTGTGTGTGTGTGTGTGTGTGTGTGTGTGTGTGTGAGAGAGAGAGAGAGAGTGTGTGTGTGTGTGTGTGTGTGTGTGTGTGTGTGTGTGTGTGTGTGTGTGTGTTGAGAGAGAGAGAGAGTGTGTGTGTGTGTGTGTGTGTGTGTGTGTGTGTGTGTGAGAGAGACTGTGTGTGTGTGTGTGTGTGTGTGTGTGAGAGAGAGAGAGTGTGTGTGTGTGTGTGTGTGTGTGTGTGTGTGTGTGTGTGTGAGGAGAGAGAGAGAGGGTGTGTGTGTGTGTGTGTGTGTGTGTGTGTTGAGAGAGAGAGTGTGTGTGTGTGTGTGTGTGTGTGTTGAGAGAGAGAGAGTGTGTGTGTGTGTGTGTGTGTGTGTGTGTGTGTGTGTGTGTGTGTGTGTGTGTGTTGAGAGAGGTCAGATTCTTAAGGAGCAGCAGAGGTCAAGGGTCACAGATCTGACGTGTTCATGACACAAACGTCCAGAAGTGTGTGCTTTATTGCGGTGATTTGTGTGAAGTGGTTCTGATGAAGACGGTGTGTGAGTTCTGAGCAGAGAGATGATGTGAACAGGAGAGAGAGAGAGAACGTGATGATGGAGGGATGAAGAGAGGAAGCAGCGTCTGACCTCGGGACGAGTGTTGGGTCATGAAGGGTCAGATCAGATGTGGTGTTGCTTTCATATGAAGTGTGTTTTAATGCACTCTAGGACTCTTTCTCTGAGCTTCAGAAAGTAATCAGCTCATGTTATTGATTATTGATTGTGTGCAGGAGGACGTGCTGTGAAGGCTTCAGGTTTGTGATGGGGCAGTGTGTGCCAGAAAGTAGGTAAAACCCCCAGTTTATTTGATTTCTTATTTTGTCATTATGCATGCCTTAGTCAAACTGAAATTTCAGTTTGTGTAGCTGATTTCATATATATATCTAAGTCTAAGAATTTTGAATGTTTTAGAAAGAAGTCTCTTCTGCTCACCACGGCTGCATTTATTTGATCACAAATGCAGTAAAGTGTGAAATATTATTATAATGTAAAACAGCTGTTTTCTATGTGAGTATCTGTTAAACTGTAATTTATTTCTGTGATGTGCAGCTGTATTTTCAGCATCATTACTGCAGTCTTCAGCGTCACATGATCTTCAGAAATCATAATAATATACTGATTTGATGATTAAGGATATAAAACCATGACGTTCTATCATTCAGAGGCTGGAGTAAGACTGAAAAAGAGAAGAGGAAATTATTTCATGAAGGACTCATTAAATTGATTCAAATTGACAGTAAAGGCGTTTATAATGTTACAAAAGATTTCTATTTAAAATAAACGCTGTTCTTTTGAACTTTCTATTCATCTGTGAATCCTGAAAGTAAAAAAGTATCACAGTTTACACAAAAATATTGTGCAGCGCAACATTATAATAATCAGAAATGTTTCTTGAGCAGCAAATCAGCATATTGTATTTATGGGTATCATCAATATTTTTGGTGTGTTCTCCTGGAACACAAATCTTAAATGTATAAGTACCAGATGTGTGTGTTGAGGTCTGGACGTGTGTGCCGGGTCTCCCTGTGAGCAGCAGTGCACTGATAACTTCGGCCGTGTGCTGTGCACGTGTTTCGAGGGCTACCGCTTCGACCGAGAGCGACAGCGACAGCACCTGCAGCCGTACTGCATCGGTCAGTGGGTCAAACGCTTGTGACACGCCGCTCTCAAACACACCCAGTCATAACCTCTGTGTGTGTGTGTGTGTGTGTGTGTGTCTGTGGTCCAGATGTGGACGAGTGTGAGGAGTCGAACAGCAGTGTTTGTGAACACGTGTGTGAAAACACTCCTGGAAGTTTCCACTGCCGCTGTAACGCTGGGTTCACACTGACCACAGATCAGCGCTCCTGCACTCCCCAACACAACCGTGAGTCTGAGTGTGTGTGTGTGTGTGTATATAAACAGATTTCATTCTACGTCAAAAGTGGGATCAAATCAGGATTCATAAATTAAAGATATGATTTTTTTGTATGTGTACAGCAACTGAAAGCATGCATGCTGTTTGCAATAATCCAACACTGATTATAAAATGTAAAGAAAAAACAAAATTTGTAATATGCTTTAATATTATCATATGCACAAATATGCAACATTTTAACTGTTTTGTGATTGTCAATAAATACTTCAATTAAATATTATTCATACATTATATTGCATTTATTCTTGTGTGTACATTATACAGTATATCATGTATAAGATCATGTGAGACTACAGTGTTAGTGACTGAAGCCCAGCAAGTCTGGGTTTTTCTTATACTTCAGCTCATGTTAAATCTGTGTGTTCAGCATGTGTACTGTGTGATAATGAGCCGTGTGTGTGTGTGTGTGTGTGTGTGTGTGTGTGTGTGTGTGTGTGTGTGTGTGTGTGTGTGTGTCAGTGAGCTCCTCCAGTAAGTCTGAGACTCAGATGAGCTCTGGATCGTGTTCTCTCAGCTGTCAGGACTTCATCAACATGAGGAGCAGCTTACTGCAGATCAGACTCCTGCTGGAACACACACAGGTAACACACACACCACACACACACACACACACACACACACACACACACATATGCAAACACATGCAGAGGTAGCTCACACAATCAGGCACACTCTGCTGATGAGCTCAAACACATCTCATCTGTATGATCTGTGTGTGTGTGTGTGTGTGTGTGTGTGTGTGTGTGAGTGTGTGTGTGTGTGTGTGTGTGTGTGTGTGTGTGTGTGTGTGTGTGTGTGTGTGTGTGTGTGTGTGTGTTCAGGGTTCGTCTACCAGTCTGGATAATAACGGCCACAAACCGGCTCATGGAAAAAATCCTGAGATTCACACCAGCTCTGGACCACCAGGACCACCGGGACCTCCTGGTCTACCAGGTAAACACACGCACTACACACACACACACACACACACACACACACACACACACACACACACACACCAGTGCTTGTAAATGCTCATCTGTCATTCTGCTTGAACTGATTCACTCTTCAAACTGATTGAATTAGTGATGAATTAGTGTGGCTTTCTGATTAGTTGTGTTTGAAATGAAATCAAGATGCTTCCTGTTAGATTTGTGTGTGTTACACAGAGAACTGTGTGTTGTGTTTCACAAAAAGTGTTTTCTGAAATTGAAAACTGAGTCAAAGGCTGAGAATCAGTGTCTGGTTTTGCAGGTTTGTGCTTCTGCTGTTTGAGCGACAGCTTTCAGAGACTGTGTGACAAGGAAAGATTTTGTGTGAAAGCAGATGAAAAATGTCCAAAAATGTCCAGTGTTCCTGTTAATGTCTGTGTTGTTGCAGGTGACCCGGGTGAGCGAGGGGAGAAGGGAGAGCGAGGGCCGTCGGGACCCCAGGGGCCCAGAGGAAGCATGGGTCCAATGGGGCCAGAGCCGGATCTTCAGCACATAAAGACGGGCAGACGGGGACCGGTGGTAAATCAGATCCACTGACACGGAGAAAACACTCCACAAATGATTCATATCCTCACTGTTTAACTCTGGATTATATTTCATAATCATTACTCTTCATCTGTTTGTCCAGGGACCGCCCGGAGCGCCTGGTAAAGACGGACAGAAGGCACGTTTGTCTTGCTTCACGTAGATGATGCTGTTAGTTCAGGGTTATTGATGATTTTAGCACACAAACAGTGCTGTGCTTGCTGTAAATGATATGAATCGTGACTGTTTCTCTGCAGGGTGACAGAGGTGTTCCTGGACCCAGAGGATCTCCGGTAAGTTCCTCCTCACTTCACTGCATTAAATGCATCAGTAACCAGGTCCAGCATTATTTACAGTGTTTGTGCAGCAGCTCTGTGTTCTTCAGTCTGTCTGTCAGGGTTTGTGCTAAACACAAATATTGGACTTCTGCAATTAATTCAGTCCGAACGTTCATTTGTGGATCAGTTTAGTCTCTCTCTCTCTCTCTCTCTCTCTCTCTATTTATTTATTTAATTTTTTGTAAACTTTATACTATTTAGGAGAAGTATTCAAATGCATATAAAACGCCTTTTTAATTTGTGCATTCAAAATTGAAAGTTTTTTTTTTTAAACTCCCATTGAAGTATATTAATAGATAGATTGTTAAAAAATAATGTTTAGAAGTGTGTACTACAGTGTTATTTTAGCATCATTAAGATACTACTATCATTTTATTAATGATTGGATTAGTTTATATATATATATATATATATATATATATATATATATATATATATATATATATATATTATTATTATTATTATTATTTTTTTTTTTTTTTTTTTTTTTTTTTTACATATATATATACTTTTTTTTTTTAATTTAAGTTGTAATTTTATTGTGTTTTGGTCATTTTATTAGTTCTTTTCATATGTCTATATTGTTTTTAAGTTAAACTGAATGAAAATGAGAAATGTTTCTTTAGCAGCTAGCTGAAATAAAATATTTTTTCACATAAATGAAATCAAATTTTCATTTTTTAGTGTTTTATTTCAGTTAACATTCATTTCAAGTAAAAAAAAAACATGTTTTAGTTAACTATAAGTCTATAACCATATATACTTTGTAGTTGACAATGCAGATCTGATGCAGCATCTCATTCACACGGGACCAAAGCATCAAAACTGAACTTGCTGTTGCTGTACAAAAACTAGGATGCATGATATTATCGGACTGATATCGGAATCGGCCGATAATGGCTTTAAATGTAAATATCGGCATCGGTCCGATATGAAACATTATGCCGATATGTCTTGCCGATAAGAGTAATGCACTAACTCACATGTGCTCAGGGTGTGCTAGTGATTAGATCACGTCAGCAGTGTGGTGGTTGAAATGGGTACTGCAACAACAAAGGCATTCCGAAATTGCACCCATTTCAGCACATTTCAGAGTAGAATTGCTGGCTATAGCTTTATTTGTCAGAGAAACAGCTATGTAAACATAACATGTTTCCTAAATATCTACAAACATATTATGTTATTTTTTGGGTTTAGAAGAGTCAAAAACTTACATACAGCACCTTTAAATTAAATAATTTTAATTTATATATACTGATTTATTCATTAATATGTAATATGTTATATATTTTTAAACAAATGATGAGCTCTAAATGCTTTAGACCATATACAAATCTTAAGTCATGAAATAAAATGTTAAGGTTACCACTGCATCTTTCTGAGAAGAAAATAATAATAATAAATGCAGGGATTAATATATAGTTTATTTATTCTTATTTTCAAATCTTCAATGTACTGTCATTATAAAAGAAATTTATTGTTTATTTAATTCTAACAAATAAGTTTTTGTTAAAAACTAACCAACATTAAAAATAATTATATATCGTATCGGCATCAGCTGTTGGCCAAAATGAGCTGAAAATTATCGGTATATCGGCAAATATTCAATGTCGTGAATCCCTAACCAAAACTGTTTTGCTTCAGCAAATGCAAATCAGGTTCTTAAGAGAAATGCAGGTAGATCTCTCTCTCTGTTTTATTCCTGACCGACACCAGATGGTCAGCCGGACTGTACTCTCTGTTGAGTTTCAGATAACATCCGTGACGACTTTGGTCTTTGGTTTGTTGTATGTACGTCTCCTTCTCTTCATTCATAATCTCTTTGATTCTTCCAGGTTTTTCAGGGTCAGTGATATTGAATGCTTTGTTAGTCAGATCTGACACCATTACACACAGATGACTTTTTTGAGCTTAAAAATGTGCTTTAAAATGAAGAGAATCTCCAGAACTAGAGTTGAAGTGGATGCAGGAGTTTAAACTCTTGTTGTAATGATTAGATTCAGGGGCAGACGGTGTTATCAGGTGTGTTTCTGTGCTTCTGCAGAGCTTCTGAAGGGTGTTTGTGGCTGTAGTCACTCGTCGAGCTCCAGATCTCGCTTCATACAGGACAACAGACAGCATGACACTATCCACAGTCTGTCCAGATTCTGATGGGGATGTCTATTTTGAATAATTGTTCGTATGGCGTGCAGTGCCCTGCGGGCTTTTACAAGTAATGCTTTTATTGCTATATTGAAATTTCCAGTGGAGTTAAAACCAGACCAAGACAATTATATTGTAAAGCATGCTGAAGTGTTTATGTTCTAGATTTCTGTTTTTTTCTGAAATATCATGATCTTAGTTTTTTGGATGTTGACGTCTAAGTTCCAGTCATAGCAATATTTAGTTAAAATGTGAAGGTTGTTCTGGAGACCTTCTGGTGTTTTAGATACAGTAGATACAGTCATCAGCATACAGTAAATATCTGACTTGTGTGTGGAATAACTGTAGTCCTGGACTGTCTGACTGGTCCAGTAGATCTGCCAGTTCATTGATATATATGTTAAATAAAGTCGGGCTGGGCTCCTCGCTGTTGAGAAGAATAGTCTGTCCTTTGCCGTCCAAATTTTTACTGCACATTTATTTTGTGTTTATTACGTGTTTTTAATGAAGTCATATATTTTACCCCCTATGCCACTTTGAAGGATTTTATAAAACAATCCATTATACCAAATGGAGTCAAAAGCCTTCTTAAAATCTATGTAGCATGCAAATATTTGTCCCTCTTTCTTCAGGTGTACATCTTCATTTATTAATGTGTGTAGCGTGTGAATACGGTCAGTCGCTCGATGTTTAGGGAGGAAGCCGATTTGAGATCTGCTGATGACATTGTGCTGCTTTAAGAAAGATGAAATCCGAGAGTTGATTATAGAGCAGATTACTGGTTAAACACATCCCTCT
>CM056147.1:167500-182500 GCA_029620275.1 Acrossocheilus wenchowensis
GAGCGACAGCAGCAAACACCTGCAGGAAGTGCTCTCTTATCTGAGCTCAGATCACAAACATCACACCGCAGCTCCACACACACCGCGGGATGAAGCTTCACACGCTCGCCTCGAGCTCGAGCCTCATTCCACCACGGCCGCACTTATTTGATCAAAAATACAGGAAAAACTGTGAAATATTATTACCATTTAAAACAGCTGTTTTCTGTGTGAATATCTGTTAAACTGTAATTTATTTCTGTGATGCGCAGCTGTATTTTCAGCATCATTACTCCAGTCTTCAGTGTCACATGATCTTCAGAAATCATAATAATATGCTGATTTACTGCTCGAGAAACATTTCTGATTATTATCAATGTTGAAAACAGTTGTGCCGCACAATATTTTTGTGGAAAATACATTTTACATTTCAGGATTCACAGATGAATAGAAAGCTGAAAAGAACAGCATTTATTTGAAACAGAATTTTTTTGCAACAATATAAATGTCTTCACCATTACTTTTGATCAATTTCTTGATATTTTTATTCTTACTGAATAAAAATATCATTTTCTTGAAAACAAAAACAACAACTTCTGAATGATAGTGCATGTCTCAATACCCATATATTAATTTAATGAATATGAAAATTATATTAATTGTTTGTTTGTTTGTTTATTTATTTTTTGCAGTTAATGGAATATGGAGTGAATTTTAAATCATTTTTGTAGATGTGGATTTGTGGATTTAAATAATTCGTCGTCGTCTCTCTCCCCCCCCCCCCAGTGTAGAACGTCGTCTCCCCCCCCCCCCCCATCATCCTCCAGGAAGTGACATCGTTCTGGAGGGAAAACAGCAGCTCAGCCATCAGTAAGTGGATCTGATGTAGAACAATGAAAGTTCTCCCCAATTTTTTCACTTTCAAGAAGATATTAAGATTTATATTACATCTTTATCTACCTCCTGTAACAAAAAGGCCATTAAAACTTTGAATGTATGCTCAGTTTTGTTATGTAATGTTTGGCCATCCCTGAACCCCTGGCACTCTGTTTTGGTTTGAGGTTGCTTTCATATTTGTATTCTGTATGCAAATATTAATAAAATAAATAAAAATCAGTAAGTCAGGATCTGATGAAAACATTCTTCCCGTTTGATCAAATCACACAAATGAGTTTGACAAGCTCAGCATTTCAAAAGATGCTTCAAATACGAAAAAGAGCTTTTAAATTAAGCAATGACTAACTTCAGCTCCCTATAATCATCCTGATCACGTGAGACAATTAATCAATTGTGTTACAATTAACAGTTGATGTGTCTGAGCTTGACCAACAAACTGTGTCGATGTGTGTGTGTACGTGTGTGTGTGTGTGTGTGTGTGTACGTGCTTGCTGGTGTGTGCATGCGTGCGTGTTGATGTGTGTGTGTGTGTGTGTGTGTGTGTGCGTGTATGTGTGTCTGTGTGTGTGTGTGTGTGTGATCAGTAGCACATACTCTCAGAGTGACAGTGTAAATATTTAGCGGTTTCCAGGGCCGCTGAGTGCTTTAGTGAAACAGCAGGGAGTCACAGAATCACATGTGAATGAGAACACATGCGACAGATCTGTGCAGTAGTTTGGTGTGTTTGATTCCAGCAAACACCTGACAGGTGCGGGCGTGGTCTGCTGCGACACACAGTCTTCACACGCTAACTCATTCTTAAATCTGGGTTGCCAGGCCTCGGGCCAAACACACCGCTGTCTCTCTCTCTCTGTCTCTCTCTCTCTGTCTCTCTCTCAGCCTGTTTTTTTAGGCCTGGGCTCGACTTGAACACAATCATCAGTGAGGTTTGGCTGCTGCTGTCTGGTATGTGCACATTCAGCCAGGAGTTTGTTCCCAAGAGCCGATCAATAGGATCTGAATTCCCATCGTAACTCTTGTCAGACGCTGTTTATGTGAATGTTTTCATGTGCTGCTGTCAGCAGAGAAATAATTTTTACACTTAATGTTTATAGTACAAATCAGAAAAGTGTTTACATGTTTCTACATAAAATATTGTTGCTTACAAAAATATACTATAGTTATACTATGTTTATTTTATTTTTCCTCATTACTTTATTTGATTTTAACTGTTTTCCCATTTTCATATGGACTCAAATTTCCCCTCCTTTGATTTTACTTTATTTTTATTTTTCCTTTTTTTAATTATTTTATATGTTTCATAGAGACCAAATTTTCTCTTTTTTATTTTATTTTATTTTATTTTATTTTATTTATTTTATTTTATTTATTTTATTTTATTTTATTTTATTTTATTTTATTTTATTTATTTTATTTTATTTTATTTTATTTTATTTTATTTTATTTTATTTTATTTTATGCACGTGGTACAGGGGTACAATAGAGTACCATGCAAATACCTTGGTATATGTCCTTGGTATATGTCCTATGGTAGACTTCTGAAAAGAGGGTTTCACAGCAAAACAATTGAAGAACCATTGAAGACCTTTTGTGCAATGGTAAAGTTTGTACACAACCATTTATGCCAATTAAAAAAATACAAATAAAAATTGTAGGAGTGTAATACTCTTCTCAAGCTGTTAAGTTAGTAAGTTATTTACAGAAGCATTAATTGTTTGTTTCTTCATGTATTGCACTGCAGGTGAGTTGCTGGTCCTTTTAGAAATGAACTGCTGAAGGTTACTGGAGTGCACAGTGATCCCGAGGCGTGATAGCAGCGCTGTCTAAACTCTCTTAGCCTCGGGCGCTCAAACTCTACACCTTCACTTCCTCTCTGGTTTACAAGCTCTTCGCATGCACATCCATCGGCGAGGAGTGCAGAACCGGCCGGACGAGTCCGGAGATGTCGGGGTGTAGCCTCAGGGTCCTGCTGCTGCTCTTGCGTGAGGACGAGCTCTTTATCTCTGAGACGCTAATGACCCTCCATCTGGCCCCTGACAGTCGGCATCTTCACGAGCGGCTCTTCGCACGCGTTTAACATGTCTCCTCAGGCGGTGTGTCCTCTAGAGGACACGAGGTCAGCTGCCGATCACACAGGAGCGTCTCATCACACATGATTGTGTTGGGTATTTTAGAATTTTGAGACAAACTTAGAAGTGTGAGATGTAAACTCACTATTGTGAGAAAAAAATCAGGATTGTGAGATTAAAAGGTTGTAATAACCTTCTTATTTTTTTTCTCCCATGGTAAGCCAGAAATGCGAGATGTAAAGTCATGTAAAGTCAGAATTGCGAGATGGAAAGTCAGAATCACAAGAGGTATTTCCCTGTCTAAATACTGTTAAGCTGATGTAAAGCCACCCAGCTTTATATCAAGCTGATGTAAAGCTGCTTTGACAGAATTTGCATTGTTAAAGCGCTATAGAAATAATAGTGACTTGACTTGACTTGAATTTACATCTCACAATTCTAACTTTACATCTTACAATTCTGACTTTACATCTCGCATTTCTGACTTTACATCTCGCAATTCTGACTTTACGTGACTTTACATCTCGCATTTCTGGCTTTACAATTCGCTATTCTGACTTTACATCTCGCTATTCTGACTTTACATCTCGCTATTCTGACTTTACGTGACTTTACCTCTCACGATTCTGACTTTACATCTCGCAATTCTGACTTTACGTGACTTTACCTCTCACGATTATGACTTTACATCTTGCAATTCTGACTTTACATGACTTTACATGACTTTACGTGACTTTACATCTCGCATTTCTGGCTTTACATCTCGCTATTCTGACTTTACATCTCGCATTTCTGGCTTTACATCTCGCTATTCTGAATTTACATCTCGCTATTCTGACTTTACATCTCGCATTTCTGACTTTACATCTCGCAATTCTGACTTTACATGACTACATCTCGCATTTCTGGCTTTACATGACTACCTCTCACGATTCTGGCTTTACATCTCGCATTTCTGGCTTTACATCTCGCTATTCTGACTTTACATCTCGCAATTCTGACTTTACATGACTACATCTCGCAATTCTGACTTTACATGACTTTACCTCTCATGATTCTGGCTTTACATCTCGCAATCCTGATTTTACATAACTACATCTCGCAATTCTGACTTTACATGACTTTACATCTCACATTTCTGGCTTTACATCTCCCAATTCTGACTTTACATGACTTTACATCTCACATTTCTGGCTTTACATCTCCCAATTCTGACTTTACATGACTACATCTCGCAATTCTGACTTTACATGACTTTACCTCTCATGATTCTGACTTTACATCTCGCAATCCTGACTTTACATGACTTTACATCTCACATTTCTGGCTTTACATCTCCCAATTCTGACTTTACATGACTTTACATCTCACATTTCTGGCTTTACATCTCCCAATTCTGACTTTACATGACTTTACATCTCACATTTCTGGCTTTACATCTCCCAATTCTGACTTTACATCTCGCTATTCTGACTTTACATCTCGCAATTCTGACTTTACATGACTACATCTCGCAATTCTGACTTTACATGACTTTACCTCTCATGATTCTGGCTTTACATCTCGCAATCCTGATTTTACATAACTACATCTCGCAATTCTGACTTTACATGACTTTACATCTCACATTTCTGGCTTTACATCTCCCAATTCTGACTTTACATGACTTTACATCTCACATTTCTGGCTTTACATCTCCCAATTCTGACTTTACATGACTACATCTCGCAATTCTGACTTTACATGACTTTACCTCTCATGATTCTGACTTTACATCTCGCAATCCTGACTTTACATGACTTTACATCTCACATTTCTGGCTTTACATCTCCCAATTCTGACTTTACATGACTTTACATCTCACATTTCTGGCTTTACATCTCCCAATTCTGACTTTACATGACTTTACATCTCACATTTCTGGCTTTACATCTCCCAATTCTGACTTTACATCTCGCTATTCTGACTTTACATCTCGCAATTCTGACTTTACATGACTACATCTCGCAATTCTGACTTTACATGACTTTACCTCTCATGATTCTGGCTTTACATCTCCCAATTCTGACTTTACATAACTACATCTCGCAATCCTGACTTTACATGACTTTACATCTCACATTTCTGGCTTTACATCTCCCAATTCTGGCTTTACATCTCACATTTCTGGCTTTACATCTCGCATTTCTGGCTTTACATCTCGCAATTCTGACTTTACATCTCGCATTTCTGGCTTTACATCTCGCAATTCTGACTTTACATCTCACATTTCTGACTTTACATGACTACATCTCGCAAATTCTGACTTTACATGACTTTACCTCTCATGATTCTGACTTTACATCTCGCTATTCTGACTTTACCTCTCACGATTCTGGCTTTACATCTCGCAATTCTGACTTTACATGACTTTACATCTCGCATTTCTGGCTTTACATCTCGCTATTCTGACTTTACATCTCGCAATTCTGACTTTACATGACTTTACCTCTCATGATTCTGGCTTTACATCTCGCAATCCTGACTTTACATAACTACATCTCGCAATTCTGACTTTACATGACTTTACATCTCACATTTCTGGCTTTACATCTCCCAATTCTGACTTTACATGACTTTACATCTCACATTTCTGGCTTTACATCTCCCAATTCTGGCTTTACATCTCACATTTCTGGCTTTACATCTCGCAATTCTGACTTTACATGACTTTACATCTCGCATCTCGCTATTCTGACTTTACATCTCGCAATTCTGACTTTACATGACTACATCTCACATTTCTGGCTTTACATCTCCCAATTCTGACTTTACATGACTTTACATCTCACATTTCTGGCTTTACATCTCCCAATTCTGGCTTTACATCTCACATTTCTGGCTTTACATCTCGCAATTCTGACTTTACATGACTTTACATCTCGCATCTCGCTATTCTGACTTTACATCTCGCAATTCTGACTTTACATGACTACATCTCGCAATTCTGACTTTACATGACTTTACCTCTCATGATTCTGGCTTTACATCTCGCAATCCTGACTTTACATAACTACATCTCGCAATTCTGACTTTACATGACTTTACATCTCGCATTTCTGGCTTTACATCTCACATTTCTGGCTTTACATCTCACATTTCTGGCTTTACATCTCGCAATTCTGACTTTACATGACTTTACATCTCGCATTTCTGGCTTTACATCTTGCAATTCTGACTTTACATGACTTTACATCTCGCATTTCTGGCTTTACATCTCGCATTTCTGACTTTACATCTCACATTTCTGGCTTTACATGACTTTACATCTCGCTATTCTGACTTTACATCTCGCTATTCTGACTTTACATCTCGCTATTCTGACTTTACATCTCGCTATTCTGACTTTACATCTCGCTATTCTGACTTTACATGACTTTACATCTCGCATTTCTGGCTTTACATCTCGCTATTCTGACTTTACATCTCGCAATTCTGACTTTACATGACTTTTACCTCTCACGATTCTGGCTTTACATCTTGCAATTCTGGCTTTACATCTTGCTATTCTGATTTTACATGACTTTACATCTCGCATTTCTGGCTTTACATCTCACAATTCTGACTTTACATGACTTTACCTCTCACGATTCTGACTTTGACTGGCATTAGTCAGATTCACAAGAGGTAAAGTCAGAATTGCGAGATGTACCCCCGGTTTCACAGACAAGGCTTAAGCTAGTCCCATACTAAAATGCAGTTTTGAGCTGTCTCAACTGAAAATATCTTGCTCTGACATATCTTAAAATATGTCAGTGTCATTGTTCTGTGTCAAGATGCACACCTTAATGTTTTCTTCTAAGGCATTTTGTAAAAGTTACTTAAATATCTTAATTTAACTAGGCCTAGCCCCGTTTTTAACTAGCAATTTTTAATTTTAAAAATTCAATTTTAAGCAATTTTAACTAGTGACACGGACCGTGTCCATAGTGTCATTGTGTCGCCTGCCAATGACGTCATACACCCTCGATTTCCGGGGTTTTTTTTGTAGAAAACATGTAAAGACGCTATGTTGTGCGTTTTATTAGACAGGTGACGACTGCACAAAGTAGCATTATAACAGAACATTCAAATGTATCTAGTATAATAAAACAGCGCTGCTTTACCCCACATACGCACGACCGGAAGGAGCGGAAGCGGTCATCAAACTACACCTTTGTTTCTTTGTTTGTTTTTAATACGTGCCCTGTAGTGGCAAAAACTTACATACTGTGCTTTTAAACCTATATTTTTATTTTAGGGGGAAATAAGCTTCCATACATTGAAACAGAATGGGTTTTACATTTAAAAACACAAGACGCTGGGAAGTGGAATAAAAATGCTAGGTCTAGACATACGTTTTTTAAAAGTATAGGCTTACGTTTTTTAACTTATTTAAACTCCAGCACTGTGTTTTTGCAACACCGTTTGCTATAGAGTCTAGAGAAGGACATCTTTTGCAGCATGTTGCATAGAAAAACACTGAAAAAGCAGCACAACAGAATGCAAACATGCGTGATCTGACTACTTGAGGTCAACGGATGCAGCTTGTCGACTGGCATCAGATGCATTTCTCTGCGTTACATAAGATGAGCTTGTAAGAACAGAGACGGGGAGATTTGCTTTACGAGCGACTGCAGGGCTCAAATTACCTTCTTTAACTGTTCCTAAATGACAGAATGATGGTGTTTATATAAAGGTAGAAAGGGAAACGTTATAATGGCACGTCCTCTTGCAGCCGCTCTGTCGGTTTTCATTGCAGACGCATGTCGTAACGTGTAATATCGGTTGCACACACATCGTTGCGTTACGCAGGAGATCAGCGTCCAAGTAGCTGTCATGAAGGAGGAAAGCGTTTGATTAATTCCAGCCAAACCACCGAGACATGCAGAAATAACATGTCAAAGAATCAACAAGCTGCAAGAAGAGACCTGCGTCTGCTTTTGTTTATTAGTGGGCTTTTAGGGGTCTTGCTCTCATCCCAAAGCGCGAGATGCTTTAGCAGCGTGATGTGACCATGCACGACAGGAGCTTTGCTTCGCTTCATTTTCTTCCAAAGGGCTCATAACCCGTGCAATATCTTTTCCTTTGTGTAATCAAATCAATGGTCATTTTAATCCGGTGATATAAGCATCTGTACGAGCACCCTTTCCCCCGCCGTCCACTGCCCCTGGGCATCTATCCGTCTGACTTGAAGTAAAAACTACTCAGGGACACCAGCAGAAGTTATGAAAGAGCTTCTAACAAAGCAAAAAGAGCCGTGACAGTCTGCCAGAAGGTAATTATCCAGAATGAACAAGAGCTTCAGCTGCCAAGACTTCACTGCAGTTTTCATAAACAGCTGCACATTGAGTTATTCCTCAACATTAGGAACATGGCTTTTTCTGTATACACTGCTGTCTCTTCTGCTCACCGAGGCTGCATTCATTTGATCCAAAATACAGTAAAATCTGAATTTAAAACAGCTGTTTTCTGTGAATATCTGTTAAACTGTAATTTATTTCTGTGATGCGCAGCTGTATTTTCAGCATCATTACTGCAGTCTTCAGCGTCACATGATCTTCAGAAATCATAATAATATACTGATCTCACAATTCAGACTTTTTTTTCCTCAAAAAAAAGCAAAAATTGTTAGATATAAACCCAGAATTGAGAGATATAAACTTGCAAAAATCATCTTGCAGTTTTACCCTTGCAATTCTCAGTTTAATTCTCACAATTCAGACTTTTTCTCTCGCAATTCTGAGTAAAACGTATTGCACGATTAAAAGTCAAGTGTGTGTTGTTGTGGAGTGTGTGCTGAAGGTAAGTAATTATACAGATTTCTTTAAGGTCTCATCATGATTATCCTCGTGTGAAACCCAAACATCTCTATCTGGAGCTCCAGAAGGACATCTAAACCGCATCAACAGCTGATTCTGTCATTACTGTATTTATAAGCTGTTTCTTCTTCGTTTATGTTGGAAGAAGCATACTCGATAACAATAATAAACCATCCAAATACAAATATATGGCCTGTGTTTGTTGAAGCAGATCAGATTTGACCTCTGAAAGGCGCCAGGCGAGGTTTGTGAATAGTCAGATGAGATTTTACCAGCTATTATTTAGTTGATTCCAGGTTGAAGATGAAGAGCCGGATATGTTTCCATATTTAGGGAGTTTTAAACTGACGGCTCTGAGATGTTATCGAGACGCAGCTACTCGCCCGCATCAACAACGCTGTTATATAGCCTTACAACTCATTATCTGTGCAGATTCACATGCTATTTTTACACGTCGGCATTGCAGCAGCTGCAGGTGTCTCTTGGGAATCGATGTCTATCAGCAGCTGTTCCTGGGCACGTATTCTCCTCGTGAGGGGTTTGATTTCTTCATTGATCATCAGGGGAATTTCTTCTCGGCTTCTGAGCAGCTCAGAGTCGTTTTATTAACACTGACACAAAACACAACGCCTGCAGCGTTTCCTCCAAGCTGCATGAATTTCCTTGATGCCAACAACCTAAATGATTATTTGAAATGGTTTAGTCATAGACTGCAATTTGTTTTATTGACCAAAACCAAAGGTTTGATAACATTACTCGTACTACGATGGCTGATTTAAAGTCAATATTCAACAAACATTCACATTTTCATGGTTTTCTGATGTTGGTTATTAATCAAATGACATGCAGGTAAACAAAATATTTTTATATTTATATTATGTACATAATTTTTTTTTTCATTTTATTTAAATTGATTTAATTTTTACTTTATCTAAATGTTCATGGAAATAAAAACAAAATAAAAAGTAAAATTCTTTTAGCTATACAGTACATATTATATAAAATGAAAACTATAAAGGTAAATAAAAAAATAAAAATGAGAAAAAAACAACAAAATTACATGAAATTAGAAAATTTAAATTTATATTTTCATTTTTTTTATATATATTTTATTTAAAAATAATCTAATTATCGCTTGAAATAAAATAAATGTTAACAGAAATAAAGTAAATAAATAAAAGTAAACTTATTTTAGCTACATACCAAGGCAGAATTTCTCGCTGTTTAGTTAAACTTAGTGCTAAAGCACTAAAATAACTAAAACTAAATAATAGAATTAGTAAAAACGAAAAATAAAAACCTAATAAAAATGAAAAAAGATATGAAATGAAATGAAAAAATAAAATATAAAATTGTTATTTAAAACCTTTTTAGAAATTTTTATTGTTTTTTTTTTTTAATTATTTAAATTTTACATTTTATATATATAATTAGCTTTTTTATCAACTCATAAACTCCAGTTTGGGAAATCCTGACAAACTCTTATAAATACAGAAATCATAAGTCGCAGGTCTGGTGATTCTGAACCTTTCATGAATATGGGCAGCACGGTTAAACACGAGCAGAATCTGGTGTGAATCAGTGCAGGCTCAGACATGAACATTATCTCAGTGTTTTCACGCGTCTTAAATTTGTTCTTTCAGAGATCTGTGAAGATCTTCATCTTTCAGAGTAACTGAGGCGTTCACATTTGAAACACTGTCCCAGTTTCTCTGCGGATCGCAGTGTTTGTCAGCAGGTTCAGCAGGTTAGTGTGGGTCGGTTTGCCCCTGCTGGTAGACTTTATAACTACATCATCTGACTGCAAACAGCAGCTGTTCAAAAATATCAGTGTATCAACGTTTCATTTGGCATTTATTATTATTTACTTAACATTTATCATTGCTAATGTTTCATTATATTCTTGTAGATATTTTATCCACGTTTGGAGGTGTGTAATTAGCCTAATGGCCTCCAGCTGTTACAGACGGGTTTCATAAGTTATGTAACTCAATTATTAAAATAAATTGAGCTGAATAATAAAACTGCTGCCTTTTTCATAACTGGTGCATTTTGCATAACTGCATAACTGTTATTTTTCAGTTTATTTCTGTGAAGCTGATAGATTTCACAAAATATCGTCATGATATCGTTGACTTGATTGAACAGATACTATTTGAACTGAACTGAATTTAATGATAAACTGCCTTTAACTGAAAATTGAGTGTTTAATATTGTCCTTCTGCATTATTACACACTATTTTCTTATTTGATGCTGTAAAGCTGCTTTGACACAATCTGTATTGTTAAAAGCGCTGTTTAAATAAAGGTGACTTGACTTGACAAAATATATTAGATGCTATATTTCACGTTATTTACATGTTTCAATACATAAAGTATATCTATATATATATACTTGTATGTATGTGTGTGTGTGTGTGTGTGTGTTTATATATTGTCAATATATATGTGTGTGTGTGTGTGTGTGTGTGTGTGTGTGTGTGTGTGTGTGTGTGTTAGTGCAGTCAAACGACTAATCACAATTAATCGCATCCAAAATAAAAGTTTTTGTTTACATAATATATGTGTGTGTTCTGTGTATATTTATTATATTAGTGTGTTATGTATATATAAATACACACACATACAGTATATATTTTGGAAATATTTACATGCATATACATTAATATATTTATATTCGTATACTTTAAATTAAATATAAATAAATTTAATAAATAAACATAACATATATTTTTTAAATATATACAAGCATGTGTTTGTATTTATATATACATGATAAATATACACAGTACACACTCATGTATTATGTAAACAAAAATATATATATAAAAATAAATGATGACTTTATAAATGTATGCACAATGTCCCAAACAAACGTAAATACTGAAGCGTGTGCCATTCGACTGGCGTGTACTTTTTGTTTCTTTCTAATCACAGCAAGTAATTAATTTGGTGAACATGCAAATTATATTTTTTTTGTTCTTTGATAACAATGATTAAAACTCGAGATGGGTTTTACAGCTCCCGAGGAAGAGAGAAGTCCCGTATCTTTAAACAATCACATGTTCTGTATGAGAACAATCGATGTGTGATGTGAAAGAGAGCGAGAGACAGAGACAGAGAGAGCTGTCAGTCACCGGAGCTTTATCATTCACAAAAACCAGAGAGAGAGAGCGAGCGAGCGAGGTTGAGCTGCGGTGGGAGTGTCAGCTTTAGTCAGTCGAGTCTTTGAAGTCCTAATAAATCTCACGACACACATTCTTCACCTGAACGGGAGCAAAGTACAGCAGCTGCAGCCACGGAACAGCATGTCCTCTTTCCCACCTTCATTTGTCTGTATATACTGTACACTTCTCTGAAAGTGACGTCAGTCCCGTGTGTGCGTGTGTGTGTGTGTGTGTGTGTGTGACTCACAGCGGCTGTGGTGAAATTACACACTTGTTCAGAGGGAACATGAGATCATGCCGGTTAAATGGCACACGCTTCAGTATTTAAGTTTGTTTGTGTATAAATCTGCCATCGTTTATTCACTCTCCTGCCATAACACTCAGAAAGAGATGTTTAGCAGAATGTCCAGCCTGCTCTTTTACAGTGAATAATGACTTCAGAAGACTTATAGAATGCACTTTATTGGTACATTGATGTCTTTATCTCTTTTTTGTAGACTGGCAGTGCAAATCATGATCTAATATTTGGACAAAAGCAGCACGAACCTCTTTATTCTCCACTTTAGAAAGAGTCTCGCGGGTCTGAAACAGCATTATGGTGAGTAAACGATGACAGAACGATCGCTGTTGGGTGAACTAGTCCTTTTAATAAGTTAAAAGACGGCAGTGAAAGATGCATTAGTTCAAGTCAGGGTTAAATCAAAACTAAAATCATGGTTATTTGAAATCAGCATTAGCTGAAACAAAATAATAAAAAAGGTTATCTTATGCTTTATTTCAGCTAGTGGCAATATTTATCATTTTGTTTAGTTTAATTTTAAATATTAAAATAAACAAAAAATTATAAATAAAAACTTTGCATTTTTATCTAATTTCTTATTACATTTGTCATTTTCATTTAGTTTAACTTAAAGTATTAAAATAACTAAAACTAAGCAAGCTAAACCAATAAAAATAAATAAATAAATAAACTGTATAAGCATAAAAATAAGAAAAACATAAAACCAAAAACAGGAAATCTAAACATTAGTAAAAACTATAATAGTATATCAAGCATACTAAAACAACACTGGTTCAAGTAAGAGATTATTTTGCTTCATTTTTCAATTCTTTTATTAAAATCTGTTGGATAGTTAGAAATGTAGAAACAGTTGTTAATTTTAGTATAATACTACACACAGCTTTATTATCAGCCCTATATAGTGCTTTATTTTGGTGTTTTATGGGTCACAGATGCAGGCGGTGTGTGTGTGTGCATGCTTATACAAGCTCTCTCTCTCTCTGTGTGTGTGTGTGTGTGTGTGTGTGCGTGCGCGTGTGTGTGTGTGTGTGTGTGTGTGTGTGTGTGTGTGTGTGTGTGTGTGTGTGCGTGACATGCTGTGAGGAGCAGCTTCTCATTATTGCTTCATTTTACATTCTGAACATGTGAATGTTTATGAGAGCAATCTGTCCCTGCATAAACATCCATGCACCGCCCGCTTCGTTCCCCGTGTGCACTATATAGGGCGCACAGCTCGTGTTGACTGTGTATTGTGATGCATTCCTGTGCATTTAGTCATTTGGCTTTCTTTACATTAGCTGACAGAGAAACAAGTCGAGCCAATATAGTTTAACGAGAGGAAGCGATTTTCTTACCACACCTAGACGAGGCTTCGCCTGTTTCCGACAGCAACAATAGAATAGAGTTCATCTGAGTGATTTGCATACTGTAGAATATTGGAGACCCACAGTAAATATTAATGTTTGAAACAGCTTGCTCATCTGGCTCGGGTCAGTAATTGGGTCACTGTGGGTTCTTCTGTGTTCTGCTCCAGCATGGAAATGCTGCGTCTGATTGTTTAGTGAAGTAGCAGCAAACTTCTCCTCTTCAGCACACATGATCTGAGGAGTCATTCAGAGCCGGTTTAAGGGTTACGGGGTTGTTAAAGCCATAGTTCACTAATAATGATCATTCTGTCATCATTTGCTCACCCTCGTGTCATTGCAAACCCACGACTGACTCTCTTCTGTGGAATTTACTGCTCTGCAAAAAATAGAAATCTTAAAATAGTTACATTTTGGATCTGGAAGCCTGTTTCTGCCGCAGAATAAATATATTAAAAGTGTAACTGCGGCACATTGTGAAAGTTTATATCTTGCAATTCTGCATTTCTATCTAAAAGTTTGAATTGTGAGATAAACAGTCACGATTACCTTTTTTAAAATTTGTATTCGATTGTGGAAACTGACTTCTATAAAATTACCTGGATTTATTTCAGTCAAAAATACTATTTAATGTCTCTGAATCAAACTGTTGATTTATACCACCAAAACTAGTTAAATCAAGTAGAAATATGTCTAAAGTAACAATTGCAGGTTACCAGTTTTTGCTGTGTGTACAAGAAAATATTTCAATATTTTGTTTTATTTTATTTTGTCTGGACCTCAGTGTTCTCAAAATTGCAAATGTGAGATAAAACTCTGAATTTTTGATATTTTTCTGTCACCTGAGAGTTATACCTCGTAAATACCTCGTAATACCTTTGTTTGTTTTTTTGCTTGATTGTTTTTTGCTTTTGTTGTGTGAAAAAAAATGTTTTGGACTTTTTATATCAACATTCTAATTCTTCAAAAATTCTAAATTCTTGCAATTGCAAGTTTTTATCTCACAATTCTGGCTTTTTAATATAAGAACTCTGAGATTGTTTTCTACCATGAAATAAAAAAGTAATTGTGTCTTTTTATACCACAATTATGTTTTGTTTGTTTGTTTTTTGAGGGGAAAAATCTGAATTATGAGATATACAGCTAGAATGGAGAAAAAAGAATTGTGAGATAAAAGTGAGATAAAAAGTCACAATTACCTTTTATTTTTCATTCCGTGGCAGAACTGTTGTAATCACTGTGAGCGTTCGTTATATTTAAGTAGTTAATCATCTCTTCATCTCTCTGCTTCTCATTAGTTAAGCATCGTTAAAAATAATTTCCTCCATCAGGCAGAGTTTTGTTCCTTTTACACGCATGAAATAATAAATCATACCGTCTCTAGAGTGTTATAGATGAAGAGCT
>CM056147.1:187500-215000 GCA_029620275.1 Acrossocheilus wenchowensis
ATATTTACGTTATATTATATATTATTCTTACATATATTATACATTTATATATTAATATTCTTATGTTTTATATTATATATAAATATATTTAATATATAAACAACATATTTTTCTTAAATATATGCACGTATGTGTTTGTATTTATAAATAGATAATTATATATAATTACATATACATAATTACATATACATACTATATTATTTAAACAAAAATGCTTATTTTGGATGCGTTTAATCATGATTAACCATTTGACACCACTAATACACACACACACACACACACACACACACATATATATATATATATATATATATATATATATATATCATAAAGTTAAATCAAGCGTATTAAATCCTATTTTTTGACATTCTAGGTAGCCTAACTCAACATTCTTTGTTTGCATGCAATTCACCCTACACCTAATTCTTCTGGAATTTATCCTTTTTTCTTTTTCTTTTTTTCTTCTTTTTTTTGTGCATGGCCAGTAGATGCACAGCAGCATTGTCTGCGCTGACATATTCACCTCATGCACAATAAGAATAGTTCACTCTTAAAATATCATTCTCATTAGATCAGCACATAACTCAAACCGGCGTCTTCTGAAAGGACTGAAAAAAAGTGCGCTGGTAAAATCTCAGCCAACTTTGCTATTTACACAACAGTAGCGTGCCTGCAGTGATTGTTTTGATAAATGGATGACCGTCCACCGTCCCTCCACCCCCTCCGACTGACCCCTGGCACAGCGAGAGCAAACACAGTCTGCACGCGATGATTAACCCATGCACCACTCAGGGTCCGAGCCCTGTGTGTGTGTGTGTGTGTGTGTGTGTGTGACTCAACTACTCTGCAAAACTGCTGAACAATGGCCCCTCCAGTTAACTTTACCTGACACGACCTGTTTTCATTAATATTAACAACTGATCTTGTTTTATTATTATGCTACACATGCAAAAACATTGTACTAACTATATCTGTATCCCATGTGTCTACATTTAGACGGCAGGTATGCGTGTAACAAATTTCCCAGATGTGAGCTAAACCTGGCAAGAAATATTGATCACAATATTAATAATTAAAATAAATATTATATATTTTTTAGTATTCTAAAAATGAAAGCATTAGTTTTTGAGTTAGTTCAAATAAATTAAATATTTATATCCCATTTATATATATATATATTTGGGTAGTTTTAGTTATTTTAGCTACAAGCAATGTTTTGCAAAGTATGTTCATTCCATGGTTATTATAGTTAACTAAAACTAAAAATAAAACCCTACAATAATTAAAATAAATATTACAAGTGTGTAATAAATAAAAAAAATGCAAGGTTTCATTTTTGTAGTCTATGATTAGGTATTTAAAGCAGTTATTTATATATATGAATAAATCAACTATATATATATATATATATAGTTAAAGGCACTGTTCATTCATATATATATAGTTGATTTATTCATATATATAAATAACTGCTTTAAATACCTAATCATAGACTACAAAAATGAAACCTTGCATTTTTTTTATTTATTACACACTTGTAATATTTATTCACTCTATCTAAAAATAATCCTATAAAAAATTAAGGATAAAAATAAAAATAAACTTCGACCAAAATAAAATACAAGAAAATATTATTAATATTTTATTTTATCTAGTCACCAAAACAACATTTCTCCTTTTCATCTAGTTTACTTTTGATTAACTAAAATAGCTTAAACTACAACTAAAATACAAATGTATAAAACTATGTAGATGTTTTTAATTTAAAAAAATTAAATAAATAATAAAAATGACAAAAAAACAGCTAAATTACTAGAACTAAAACTAAAAATGAAAACAGAACATATAAGAGTAATTTAAAATATTAATAAAAAAAACCCAATGATGCTGAAATATTTCTGTTTTATTCATGAACTATTTAAAATGTTTTTTGTTTTTTTTAATGTTCATGTTTAATTATTAAGCAGGCAGCTTTTATATGAGTTCATATTAACTAAGACTATGAAATGTATTTATTTATTTTATATTTTATTACACTACAGTCAGATAAATGAATAAATGATGTTGAAAAAATTACCATAGAAATGTTTTTAATCAACTACTATTTATTTGAATATTTCCTGGCTGAACAGTATTGTGTGATGTGCCCTGTGTGGAGGCAGGTGTGGGTGTGTGTGGGTGTGTGTGTGGGGTGTGTGTGTGTGTGTGTGTGTGTGTGTGTGTGACGGGGTTGCGTGTCAAGCAGTCACATATCTGCTTTCCCTTCAGTGCATGGCTGTTTTCTCGGTGTGTTTGTCTGACTCAGCACAAGCCGCGCCGCTGCGTGAGCTGACGCTGGGATTGATGGCTGATTCTGGACTCCTGCACGCAACTATTGTTGTCGTTCGCGCGCGCGCCGAACCTTCAGAGAACGGAAGGTGATACAAAGTCGCGCTTGCGTGAGGCGCTCCGCTTTGATGTTTGCCGCGCGCCTTCATTCTCACGCGCCATCGCTCAAATCCTGACAGAGATATGAATGAAGTTTATTGATCCCCGCGGGGATGAGCTCATTCGTGTTAAAGCCCAGCTACTACATCGTTTCTGATAAATTACTGTCGTGTTTATGGGTGATCGAGCTGCTCAGAAATCCTACAGCAAATAAATGAATAAAGCGGTTAGTTATAGCGTCTTACACTGGGAAAACGGTGTAGAAATGATAGACTTGACGCCATATTGAATTTAACACGGATGAAAACGAGGCTGTGAAGGAAAGGCATGGTATGCACTGTACATAAGTCCTGGATCAACAGTTTTTTACAACTCACAACTTTTCAAAACTGTTTTATTGAGTTTTTGCATACTGAACTTTTGTACTGCTCAGTGGGCGGGGCTAAACAGGCAGCGATATAGACTAGGTGGGCGGGGCTAAACAGGCAGTGATTTGGACTCAGTGGGCGGGGCTAAACAGGCAATGATGTATAAGGTGTTGATCTTCTTCTGTGGAGGCGGGGTTTATCCACACTATTACAACATTTTGTAAAGTTTACATTTTTTAAACTATTTTTTTCATAGAAAAGGTGGCTCGGCAAAGTGACGACGTCACAGTTACGTCTTGCAAACGCGTAATTACAAACTTCCTAACAGGAGGACCTTGAACGCACCATTACTTTGCAACCATTAAAAAACTATGTTTAATAAATGGGTAGTATGAAGGAAATTTAGATTATTTTACTGTCACATTACTTACGTAACGGCATCAGTTGCGTTGCTTTATACCGTTCATAAATCCTCTCGCACGGCCTCATGGGACAGTAAAGTGTCCATGGAGTTTTTGCCTACTGTTTTATGAGTACTGTGAATTCAGTTATACTCTTCTGATGACTGTTTGTATTCTGATGAAGTATTTGATTTTGGACACAGCGAAGGTCTATTTTCACTCAAAAATTGCTAGTAAATTCCATAATTAATTACAAGGAAATGTCGAGTAATGCATTAAATGTGAAAAGTAGCATTTTCTTGTCAACCGTATCAAGGAATTTTACTGTTGTGATTCCTGTCCGGGAAACATAATCTAGATAAAATACTTCATGGAAATCTGTCAAGTGAAAGCAAACATTTCTAGTTAGTCTCAGCTATATCGTGTTTACTGGAAATCTCTCTTTGTGAGTTCAGTCAAATGATCGTTTCAGGACAGTGAAGTTGTGTTTTTCTCATTCTGTGTACTCTGTGGCTCTACTGAAGGTGAAGGTCGTTTAATCAGCAGTACAAAATCATTTATATAACACACACACACACACACACACACACACACACACACACACACACACAGTTATTTAACATAGATAACACACACCCCTCCAGAACTTACCTCAATACCACTGAAATCCACTGGACAAGCACTGTTAGAAGCCTTACATTTCTTTGCATTAAGGCCCTGTTTACACCATTCTTGGTAAAGTGATCAGCAAAGTGTTCAGAACCAAATACAAGTGTGAAACGACTGGAGAACCAATCATTCAGATTATCCAGTGTCATGTGACCAAATCTGTTCAAGAAGACTCACAGCTGTCCTCACAGAATCAGGAGTGAGAGCAGAGGCGTCCGAAAGGACCTACAGTTGCCTAAAATATAACTTTTGCATTTTTTTGTTATTAAAAATAAATTAGCAGGTTACAAAAAATAATAAAAAAATTAATTAGGTAATCCAATTAGATGCTTTTTTATGGAGTATCACAACATTGTAATGCATTACTTTTAAAAGTAACTTTCCCTAAGACCATATATATAAATATTATCCAAAGCGACTTACAAATGAGGACAATAGAAGCAATCAAAACCAACAAAAGAGCAACAGCATGCAAGTGCTATGACAAGTCTTGGTTAGTCTAACGCAGTACATGTAGCAAGGTTTATATATATATATATATATATATATATATATATATATATATATATATATGTATATATATATATATATATATATATATATATATATATATATATATATATATGAATAGATTTATACGTTCCTGCTAAAAACAAGAATTAGGTGCATCTTTAAATTTAAATGATGTGCTGAACCGTTGGGAGCAGATGTGATGTTTGTGTGTTTTTGACATGCCACAGTAATGTACATGACCTCTGACCTCTAACCTCCATGCCTTGCAGCCGGTGGGAAGCAGAAGGCCGTGCTCAGGTGAAGAGTTTCATGGGTCATAGTGAAGTGTCATGAAGCTCAGCCGCTGGTAATCCTATTGAGACGGGCAGCTCGGGGCACACGCGAGGTCTGCAGCCAGACACACCGACTCCTGCCTCGGTCATCTGAGAGAGCGAGCCGATCTCACCAGAACACACAAACACAGCTGACTTACACCAGCATGAGCGCTGGACACAGTCAAAAGAGTTACCAGGGCATCGGACGCATACTTATATGTGTTGGTTATGAAATCCAAGTGTGTTAAAAGTTTTATATTCTGATGCAGTGATAATTTTGCAGATATATGTGTCCCTGGAGCACAGAAGCAGTCATAAGCAGCACAGCTGTATCTGCAGCAATAGCCAACAATACACTGTATGAGTCAAAATTATACATTTTTCTTTCATGCCAAAAATCATTAGGATATTAAGATCATGTTCCATGAAGATATTTTGAACATTTCCTACTGTAAATATATCAAAACTTATATACATTGCTAAGAACTTCATTTTGACACCTTTAAAGGTGATTTTCTCAATATTTAGATTTTTTTGCTCCCTCAGATTCCAGATTTTCAAATAGTTGTATCTCAGACAAATATTGACCAACAAACCATACATCAATGGAAAGATTATTTATTCATCTATTTATAAATCTCAGTTTCAAACAATTAATTTATGACTGGTTTTGTGGTCCAGGGTCACATATTGCTATGCACTGGGATGCTTGTGTGTTTCCGTCTCTCAGGTGATTGGAGGTGTGCAGTTACAGGTGCAGATCTTCTGCTGTGGATTGCGTGCTGGCAGGTCGTTTTCTCATGCTGTACTTCAAACATGACACTTCAAAACCTCTCACTCCATTCAAGGCTGTTCCTGTCCACAAAGACACAAACATGACATTGATGGGTGGACGGCCCTCGCAGTGAACCCTGCAGGTAAGAGCCGGACGCACGCACACACACACACACACACACACATACACACACACAAGCACGCACATGAACACAGTGTAAATACTGCATGACATCTGTAAAGAGAAATTGATTCAGGTTACATAACACATGCCTATTTTTAATTTTAAAAAATCTTAGAATATCAGCACAGACACGCACACAAACATGTGTGTGTGTGTGTGTGTGTGTGTGTGTGTGTGTGTGTGTGTGTGTGTGTGTGTGTGTGTGTGTGTGTGTGTGTGCTGATATTCTTGAGGCTATATATATATATATAGTGCATAATTATTATGCCATTTGATATACTGGTCATATATATTTCCAAGTACATTTCAGCAATTCAAAGGCCAAATTCCCTTAATCATCCTTCACAAGGAGTAAAACCAAAGAATATAGTTGAGATTGTTGAGCTTCACAAAATATAAAGTGGCTGTAAGAAAAGATCTAAAGCATTGAAAATCCTCATTTCCAGCATCAGGGCAATAATTAAGAGGCTCCTATCAACTGAAGATGTTATGAGTCTGTCTGGAAGAGGACGTGTGTCTATATCGTCCTAATGCACGCTGAGGAGAGTTTGAGCGGCTAAAGACTCTCCGAGCAGCACAGCTGGAGAACTGCAGAAAATAGTTGAGTCTCGGGGTCAGAAACTTAAAAAATCTCAAACAGCAGCTACATCAGCACATGTTGTTCAGAAGGGTTTCCACATGTCCACGGTTAAATATACTGCTGGATCTTTAATGTTGTGGCCTATATTTCTGCCGGAGGTCCTGGACATCTTGTTCAGATGCATGGCATCATGGATTCTATCAAATACCAACAGATAACAAATCAAAACCTGACTGACTCTGTTAGAAATCTTATAATGGGCCGTAGCTGGATCTTCCATCAGGACAACAATCCAAAACAAACATCAAAATAAACACAAAAATAGGTCACTGAGCACAAAATGAATCTTTTACCGTGGCCTTCCAGTCCTCTGAGCTGAACCCTGTAGAAGATGAGTGAAGTGAACTGAAGTCAAGTCAAGTCAAGTCAAGTCACCTTTATTTATACAGCGCTTTTACAACACAGATTGTGTCAAAGCACTTCACAGTATCAAACTAGAGGACAGAGTGTCAGTAATATATAATGATAAGATTAAACACTCAATTTTCAGTTAAAGGCATTTCATTATTGAATTCAGAGATGTCATTGTCTAGCTCAGTTTAGTTTAAATAGTATCTGTGCAACCAAATCAGCGATAATCGCTAGAAATTAAGTGTCCCCAACTAGACCAAAGCCTCTAACCCTTCTTGTAGCATACCTTAAACACAGTGTAACCACAGCTTAAACACAACTGTCAACTCTGCACTTTGTTTGCAATTCTATAACACACTTATTGCGAAACACTACACACATTTCTTACATTGGACACGTTGTTCAAAAACGAAATCACCTGTTATCTTTGGGAAAACACTCTGATCAAAATGCAAAACTCATCTGGCAATTATCCACACCTGAAAACACCTGCACAGAAAACACAACACCAGTCGGTCTGAGCCTTAGCTCTACAAATACGCCTCAGGTAAACCATTTTGAGAACTTTGCAAGCATGGAGGCAATGAGAGTCAGAGTCAGAGGAGGACAAAGAGAGAGAGGAGTCGAGGACCAGTGCGGAGACGTGTATCAGACATCAGGGCTGCTCTGGTCCGAGATTGGTTTAACAAACATAACCATTTCACACTTTTACACCTGCCCCCTCACAGCCCCTTTCTAAATGCAATCGAGGAATTATTTTCTGCGTGGCGGTGGAAAGTATATGATCCGCAACCACACGCCCGCAGGACTCTTCTGCAAGCACTGGAAGAGGCATGCGGAGACACTGAGGTGCGATCAATCCAAGGGTGGATTCGGCACAAGAGGTGATATTCTCCCCGATGCCGAGCCTGCGAGGACATCGCCTGTGATGCTGACGAGGTCTTGTGGCCAGATCCGAACAGAAGACGGGATCCATAAGCCCCCCCCACACACACACACTCTTGTTTGATTACTGCAGAAATTCTACTTTTGAGTTTTACAGAAGAATGAGTCTGAGAAAATGACAATAAAAATAGAAACACAAAGACAGCAGTGTTTTATATAAAGCCATCAGTGTGTTGCTGGTGATATGAAAGAGTAATTCTAATGGTGCTTGTGTGTATGGTTTTGTAGCAAGAATTTCATTTTTAGAAAGGAGTGTTGAGTTTTGATTGCAGTGTTTCATTTTGGCATAGATATGAGGTATGTCTGATTGGCTTGTGTGTAGAGTTTTGACATAATGAGCCAAATTCTGCAAAAAGTGTGTAAGCAATAGGCAAAAACTGTAATGAAATATCAAAAGGATAAACAATGCAGATTTATTTTCACAGCTGCCTTTGCTCATATTTATCAAGGGTCCCAATATTAGTGGAGGGCACTGTATATGCTTTCATACTGTCAGAATGTATGTATTTTTAACAAAAAATAAATACATAAATAAATAAATTTTCATCTCAAGAATATCAGTACACACACACATTGCATGACTACAGAACACACGATGAAAACTGTTAGTAATGTAATCTAGGTTATTCATTAATGTATTCTGACTACTTTTTAGATTACTTTTTTAAATCAAACTTGCCATTAAATGTACCATACTGATATAAAAAAAGAGAAAGAAAACATTAAATTTTTGATATCAACATAATAAAATGCATAGAAAATTGCATTACAGATTTGATAAAGAGTGAATAGTGAGTCGATAATCAACTAATTAATTAAATCATAAATCCAGATTACATGTAATCAGTTACTTCCCAACACTGTCTGTGTGTGTGTGTGTGTGTGTGTGTGTGTGTGTGTGTGTGTGTGTATAGGTGTGTCTGTCTGTCTGTCTGTGTGTGTGTGTGTGTGTGTGTGTGTGTGTGTGTGTGTGTGTGTGTGTGTGTGTGTGTGTGTGTGTGTGTGTGTGTATAGGTGTGTCTGTCTGTCTGTGTGTGTGTGTGTGTGTGTGTGTGTGTGTGTGTGTGTGTGTGTGTGTGTGTGTGTGTGTGTGTGTGTGTGTGTGTGTGTGTGTGTGTGTGTGTGAGTGTGTGTGTGTGTGTGTGTGTGTGTGTGTGTGTGTGTGTGTGTGTGTGTGTGTGTGTGTGTGTGTGTGCCCTCAATCTCTCTGAAGTAGATAAAATCTCTCATCCTCAGGGTTCTTCTTCAAAATAACTCACACACACACACACACACACACACACACACCATTATCTGCTTTATATCATGTGTTCACACACATACCCTCGTCTGGCAGTAAAGGTGAGTGCGGCAGGTGCTCGAGTGTTGCGTGATGAAGCTTCACACTCATTTGACTTCTTTCATCTTGTGAGATTCCTTTGAGTTTTACAGCTGAAGGCAAACAAATGTGTTTTTCTCTCTTAGTTTGTCCTTTGACACTGACATAGCGGCTCCAAACACACGCAAACTCTTCATGCTACATTACTGCCGAAGTGTTCAGATTTTTATGCTGTTTTGGCGTGTTTTTTCCCTCTTGCTGTTCTGAGTTCAGTCTGTGCTGTCACAGTTGTCTCTCTTGAGTGCAGTTAATTTGTGCATTTCAAAAATGATTAATTAAGGTACCAAATTCAAGCAGCACTGATGTTTTGGAATGGATTTGATTGATTGATTGATTGATTTAATTTGGATTTTGCATTATGGAGACTAATACTTTTTAATATATATATATATATATATATATATATATATATATATATATATATTTGCATGCAAAACAGCATTTGCCCTTTAGGTAGAATTTTTATTTTCAAACTCTAGACTGTTTGATTCTTCACCCTAATTCCACCCAAGACCACTTACAAGTAACACTGGTAACACTTTATTTAAAACCTTTAAATATAATGTTTAGTAAATGTGTTTTATGCATTAATTATGTAAACACATTATAATACTTATCTGTTCAGAAAGTATGATGCTTTAAAATACATAACAAAAAAAAACCTTCAAATATTGTAATGCATTTTAACTTTGGTTACAATTATTTATGAATAGTTACAATGCATTATAACATACATTTATAATGCATTATACACTAATACTTTAAATAAATCTTTAAATAACGTTTTTAAGTTTTCACCCTACAAAATATTTTGATATGAATGCTTCTAAATGCTTCGATAGATAGATAGATAGATAGATAGATAGATAGATAGATAGATAGATAGATAGATAGATAGATAGATAGATAGATAGATAGATAGATAGATAGATAGATAGATAGATAGATAGATAGATAGATAGAGTGATAGATTGCCAGTGTATTAGAAAAAAATACATGTGGGGTAGGTGCGTCTTATATGCACGCCAACATAGTGCATATCACATGCACGTAAAAACGGCACATTATTTGCACGTCAGACATGTGCGTATGGTATACACGCCAAAGTCAGTTTCTGCAAAAATACACACACACACACACACACACACACACACACACACACACACACACATACACAAATGTGCTATTGATATGCATTTTCATGAGATCGGGCTCAATCAGCTGGAGTTTTGCTGATTTTTAGTGATTAAATGAAGGATACTTGATAGTAAAGTTGACACAGGTGTCCGGGTAGAGGACGCACAGGTGTTCTGCTAACACTAGATCTGTTGTTGCATCTCCTTGCGATAAATATCACTGCCAATCACACCTTTTAAGTAAGTGTGGTTTCACCGTCCAGACTGGCCTCGGTCGCGCCGGTTGCCGTGATTCACGCGGAATGTGTGTCATATAGAAGCGTCGCAACTCCCAGTTCACACGCGAGGAACCGGATTACAGTCAGCGAGGCGCGTCACCTAAATATGCGGCTCTGGAGCGGGATTAAGCCGGCTGAGTTTGCGTGGCGTCGCACTGACCGATGGCATGATTTCAAAGACCAAAGATCCGGTTCATTCAGAGCGCAAAAATCCGCACCTTCGTGCTCAAGAAACAGCCGCTACCGCCTTCGCGTGACTAACCGAGCAGATTTAGGATTGTCCCTAAGAGCGAGCCCACCCCAACCGGCGCTCTCACGCGATAAAGAGAGTTTTAGTGCATGTGAAGAACCTAAAGAAACGTTTTATGCAATGGAAAGCTTCAGTGGACGTTAAAGGCTCTTAATGAAACCATCCATACCAATAAAACTGTACGCAGTGTAAACACTAAGCATTTCAAACAGTGCTACGCATGTATTCCTCTCACTTCAGTAGTGCTGTTAGCCGTCGTCATTGGAAACGAAAACAGATATTTATTTAATAATTAATGAATACTTCCAGTTTCCGGTTTATGTTTAGAGCACATTACATTTGTTTTTGAATGTCATAATATAAAGGTTCCAAATGAGTTTCCCCATGCAATTGCATAGAACAACCATTTATGTTTCACCTTTAAGTGAACGATTCTCTATTTTCTTAGTCTGAAGAACATTTTAATAATAATTTAAAGAACTTTCTTTTATGCAATGGAAAGGTTCAGCTGATGTTAAACGTTCTTCATGTAACCCCAATAAAACAGCATTTCAAACAGTATGCTACATTCTTGTCACTTTACTACTAGTGTAGTTGCCACACTGTCATAAAAAAGATACAAAAGCTTTTCAAAAGGAATACCTTTGTACCTTAGTTACCCCTAAAAGGCGCATATTGATAACTTGTGTCCATATTAGCACATTTTGAAATGGTGCAGCCCCAGTGACAGCTTTTGTTCCTTTTTTCCAGTTCCAGTTCATCACCGGCCATAAAACAGTTATTTCATTTTATTTATTTATTTTTTACAACAAGAAAAACAAGAAATAGGCCTGTAGTTGTTTCCAGTTCATGTTTTGATCACATTGCATTTGTTTTTGCATAATATAATAATAATATAATATAATAATTCACTCTTAATTCGCTTAATTCAATCAAAATGGGGTTTTCACAGTGCAGCTTAAATAATTTTTCAAGAACCATGTTTTTCTTAGTTTTAAGAAAACGCTTAAAACATCTAAAGGACATTTTTTCTACTATAAAGATGCTTTTGTGCACTAAAAGGTCCAATGGATGCTAAAGGTTCTTTATGAAACCAAAGATGCCAGTAAAGAACTTTTATTTTTAGGAGTCCTAATATAATATGATATAATATAATATAATATAATAGCCTATAATATAATACATCATGCAAAAAAAAGAGTTTAAAGTATAAAAGTACACTCGGTTGTACATTTTCTGCATCTTTTAGGTGTCGCATGAGTATCTAGAGTGTTTCATTCTTTCATTTTTGTTTTCAAAAACGTCTCACCAGAGCACTTCAAAGCACCTTCAGAGATCCTTAATTAAACGAGCAACTGGCATGTGTAATTAGGATTCTTAAGAAGCTGCTCGCTCTGACCCGGGATCTGTTCCTCGTCTTTGATCAGCTGAAGAGCGTCAGACCTCCCAATATGATGACAGAAATAATCTGAAGAGTTAAACCGAATATTTATAACACATTCATTCTCATTCACAAAGATGCTTTATAGAGTGGAAATGCTAGAAAACCAAATAATTTGTCTATACTGAAATCAATTAAGCGCGTGCATGAAATGAATCAATAATAATACTAAAAAATGCATTATGTCCCGAGTTCGACTCCCGATCCCGTCTCTCTCCCGTTTTGCGTCCCCTCTTATATATTACTGTCCTGTCCTAATAAAAAGGCAAAAAATAAATCTTTTTAAAAGGCATTATCTCTACTTGCAGCTTTGAAACTGACAGAGATCTCTTGAACATTTAAACGATGTTAAAGTGTGAACTCCTTTGCCCTCTCCCCTCCAGCATCCTCACGCGCGGCTCGCGCTCTCACGCAACGTGGCCAATCTTTAACCCGCGCTCCACAGGTGCATGCACGCGATGCTGTTTGTTGAGTTTATCGTAGCGTGTTTCAAATCACGATAACAGTCTGAGGTGACCGAGATTCTTACCAGAGAAACTACCGCAGAACAAAGAAATCAGCGCAGTTCGGGTGTAGTGTGACTCGTGAAGCGGGTCACTCAGTCTTCCTGCGCTTTACTGCTGACATGCAATGCTTTACTCCATTCTGGCGGCTGTTTTTTGTGTTTTTTTTCCTTGTTCACACAGTGAATGAGATGTATGAAAAATGTGTGCAGGAATCTGCAGTAGGGCTGTGAAACACACACACACACACACACACACACACACACACACACACACACACACACACACACACACACACACACACACACGCACACACACCTTTGCACGCGATGCTCTACCTGTTGCTTAATGAGTTACGAGCGCGTGCCAGGCGAACATGACCCTACAAATCAACGCAAAACTCTTTCTTACGTCGATTTACTCTTCGGCGAATATGCAGGCAATTATCAGATGTGTTGCAACAAACAGTTTATTTAGTCTATAATTGCTGAAATTGTCAAACAGATTTATGGCACTGACTTCTGTCTGTTAAGACAGTTTTATTAGATAAATAAACATCAAGAAGCATGTTAAAGTATATTTCTTTCATTATTTCTTTCTTTGTACTTATTTGCATTAAACCTGTTGCTGTGCTGTATATTTTTAATTGTTAATATAATCTAATCTTTAATATGCATTGCACATTTATTTCTCAGTTTAAGCATTGATTAGTGTTTTCTAAAAACGGACAGACAGCTGTTGTAAAATGTGTTGTAAAATATTATCATTATCACATAACGTCAAAAATACTCCCAAAACTCATTTATATTCATATATTATATCATTATCATATATATATATATATATATACACTTATTTATTTATTTATTTATTTATTTATTTATTTATTTATTTATTTATTCATTCATTTATTCGTAAGGCCTTTACAAAACCATACATATACATATGCATACACACACACACACACACACACACACACACACACACACACACATATATATATATATATATTCGTTTTTAATATGAATTAAATTTATATATTATTATTTATTGAATATATATTAATTAAAAAATATATACCTCATTTAGATGTGTGTGTGTGTGTGTGTGTGTGTGTGTGTGTGTGTGTGTGTGTGTGTGTGTGTTTTGAAGCGCAAGAGAACCCAGTCTCAATCATTATTCTCGCAGTTTTCTAATCCTATCACTGATTCTCTCCCATTCACAAAGCCTCCAGCTCTTCGTGACGTCACGTGAAGAGCAACCAATCGCGATGAGCTGTTCTCTATAAAAGTTTTCCCCGCTGGAATACTGCAGCACTCCTCTGGAGCTAATTGACTCTGGACAGACAATTTCAGCTGAGAAGAGAAGAAATATTCGTCCGATCGCTCCGGGTAAGTCTGATGTCAATGCTTCTTTCTTTTAGAGAATATTTGGTTTGATTTCAATTTTCAATTTCAATATTTTTTAAACAAAAGTATAAAAAATTAACTCTTTTTACTTTCTTCTTACTACTTTTACACAATATTGTACCACTTGTTCATTGACTGATATGCATGAATTTTTTGGTCTAAATAAATTTTTTTTATATATTTAAAGAAAATGAATATATAGTTATGCATATATTTATGTATATATATTTTTGTTAATATATATATATATATATATATATATATATATATATTAACAAAACCTTTTAGATCAATATATTAAGTTTTAAGTTGCACTGCACTGAATTAAGGTGTGTGTGTGTGTGTGTGTGTGTGTGTGTGTGTGTGAGAGAGAGAGAGAGTGAGTCTCAGATATGCGCTCTGACCTTGAGACAAATCACTCCACGTGTAGTTTATCATTAATGAATTTCGCAAAATGCAAATAACCAAACAACAAGCATAGGTTAAACTGCAAAAACAGATCTGTTAGTTGCATGCATGCATGCACTAAAAAAAGTCATGCATGTATGTGCAATGCAACATTACCAAAAAACAGGTTGCAGAAAGACACACCTTTTTCAGTATCATTCGTGCAAGACGTGTTGCTACACTATTAAGGTTAACAGTCAGTCTTATTGATCTCTCTCTCTTTTGTTTTAAGCAGATAACCTTTTCATTGTCTGCGAGAGCAAAGATTACTGAGGGAAACAGAACAAAGGAAAATAACCATGCCTCTTACGGTTCTTCCCATGTTGGGCCCGATTTCTGTGTCTGAGAGCCTCGTGGCTATCATCACGATATGTGCGGTGTATCTGCTCATGCGCCTCATGCGTACTAAGATCCCAGAAGGTCTCCAGAAGCTGCCGGGTCCGAAGCCTCTCCCCATCATCGGAAATGTTCTGGAAGTGGGAAGCAACCCACATCTGAGCCTGACCGCCATGAGCAAGTGCTACGGCCCCATCTTCCAGATCCAGATCGGCATGCGACCTGTAGTAGTGCTCAGCGGAAACGACGTGATCCGTCAGGCCCTCCTCAAACAAGGCGAGGAGTTCGCCGGACGTCCGGATCTCTATAGCACTAAGTTCATCAGCGACGGAAAGAGCCTGGCCTTTAGTACGGATCAGGTGGGTGTTTGGCGCGCCCGTCGCAAGCTGGCCCTCAGCGCCCTGCGAACCTTTGCCACGGTGCAAGGTGAAGGCTCAGAGTACTCCTGCGCCCTTGAGGAGCACATCAGCAAGGAAGGTCTCTATCTGATTGAAAGGCTTCATAGCGTCATGAAGGCCAACGGGAGCTTCGATCCTTTCCGGCACATCGTGGTGTCCGTGGCCAACGTGATCTGCGGGATTTGCTTCGGCCGCCGCTACAGCCACGACGATGACGAGCTGGTGAGCTTGGTCAACCTGAGCGACGAGTTCGGGAAGATCGTGGGAAGCGGCAATCCTGCAGATTTCATCCCTTTCCTGCGTATCCTGCCTAGCACGACGATGAAGAAGTTCCTGGCCATCAACGAGCGCTTCAGCAAGTTGGTGAAGAAGCTCGTTAATGACCATTACGACACCTTCGACAAGGTGGGAGCTCTCAGACGTGTCTGTCAGATGGCTTTCTCTTTCACAATCCATGTAGCTCATCAAATGTGAATCTTGTTTCAGAACAACATCCGAGACATCACCGATTCACTCATCAACCACTGCGAAGACCGGAAACTGGACGAGAACTCAAACGTCCAAGTGTCCGATGAGAAGATTGTCGGAATCGTAAACGACCTCTTCGGAGCTGGTGAGTGTGGGAAAACTGAATAATTTTCTGTCTCCAATCTCTGCATGATATATTAAAGTGTGTCTGTGCTAATTGACAGGTTTCGACACTATCAGCACGGCTCTGTCTTGGGCTGTCGTCTATCTAGTGGCCTACCCTGAGATCCAGGAGCGTCTGCAAAGAGAGCTGAGTGAGTATTTCTGTCTCTCTCTCTGTCTCTCTGTCTCTCTGTCTTAAAAGTGAAGGTTTCTCTGTCTACAATCTCAAAAATTAAGGTTTCCTACAGGAGGTTTCGCAGTGATGCCAAAGGAGAACCATTTTTGGCTCCTCTAAGAAACTTTCAGTGAAGAACTGAGATTTTTTTCCATTATTAAGAACCTTGTAAGGTTTCATGGTTGTTAAAGATTCTTCATAAAACCATTGATGCCAATAAAGAGCCTTTATTTTTAAGTTTGCAGTTGAAAAGGTTTCTTTCACTCTTAAAATTAAAGGTCCTTTTTTGGCATTGACAAACATCTATGGAAACATTCCACTGGACAAAAGCACTTTGCAGTGGAAAAAAGGCTGTTTAGATTATTATGTTCTTCACAACGAGAAAAAAAAGTTTATTTTAAGAGCTATTTACTAAAAGGATCTTTTGGGAACCGAAAATGTTTTTTCTATTGCATTTAACAGTATATTCAAAAATATATGACCGTTTTTGGTTCTCCAGTGATCAGCTCTTAAAAGAACCATTTTTTCTTAGTGTGAAGAACATTTTAATTATAATCTGCTATAAAGAACCTTAAATGGCTTCTTTTTTTGGCATTGACAGTTCCTTGAAGAACCTTTAACTTCCATAGAACTTTTATGAGTTCTTGAAAGTGGAAAAAGTTTCTTCAGATTATTAAAATGCTCCTCACATTAAGAAAAAAATGTTTCGTTTAAGAACTGATCACTGAAAGGTTCTTTGAGAAGCCAAAAATAGTTCCGCTATAGCATTTCTGCAAAAACTGTCTATTGTATCCTTTATTTTTGAGTGCATGGTTGTTGAAGGTTCTTTTATGGAACCATTGATGCCAATAAAGAAGCTTTATTTTTAAGAGTATGGATCAATTTACTCTACTGACAAATGGTGTTAAAATCTTTCTAGAGGAAAAGATTGGAATGGACCGAGCGCCTTGTTTGTCAGACAGAACGGAGTTGCCGCTTCTCGAGGCTTTCATTCTGGAGATCTTCCGTCATTCGTCCTTCCTTCCTTTCACCATTCCTCACTGGTGAGTTGAGAACGGTATCCTTGCATTAAATAAAACCACATGTGAATTGAGTTATTGAAGATGGACACCTATAAACAGTGTTGCAGTGTTTACCAAAATTGTCCATGCCAATGGTTGCTTGTGTTTTTGTATTTCAGTACGTCTAAAAACACGTCGCTCAATGGATATTTCATTCCCAAAGACACCTGTGTGTTTGTAAACCAGTGGCAAGTCAACCATGACCCGTAAGTTTCTCATAATGACTTAAATGTGGACGGTAAATGGTGCAATGTGCTCTTAAACGAAGCTGAACCGTGTGTTTCTTCTTGCAGAGAGCTGTGGAAGGATCCGTCGAGCTTCAACCCCGACCGGTTCCTCACCGCGGACGGTACGGACCTGATCAAGATGGAAGGAGAGAAGGTGTTGGTTTTTGGGCTTGGGAAGCGGCGCTGCATCGGAGAGTCCATCGGACGTGCCGAGGTCTTCCTGTTCCTGGCCATCCTTCTCCAGAGGTTAAAGTTCAGCGGGATGCCAGGAGAAATGCTGGATATGACGCCAGAGTACGGGCTGACCATGAAACACAAGCGCTGCATGCTGCGCGTCACGCCACAACCCGGCTTCGAAATCCCTGGCACTGCGGCGTAATCTGAACAAACGTTCATCAGAGATTGAGCGGAGATCCGTAGCGCTGTCACTTGCGATTCTGGTTCGGTGCAAACCTAACCATCGGCTCGCAATGCCAAATATTTGAAAGATGTTTGACTGTGATGCAGGTCAAAGCATCCGGTGCATTTTACTGCAGTAATTTCAACCATGCTGGATAACCCAGAGTGTGCATGTGGCTTTATCACCTTTATCATGTACGTACATCTGTGTTTTCATATGTACTTGCACGTATGCATGGGTTTGTCCTTAAAACTCGACTGCTGATGCTGATAACATATTTGTGCTTCCAAATATAGTGCACAGATAACACTGAGTGCCTGTCGCAGCTCATGCGCCTTATGCTGTTTTAGTGCCAGTCTTTTAAACTAATGCCTTCTTTTGTCATAAGCTTTATGCAGATTCCTCAGATCTGCTGGACGACATACACTGAAGCTATTGTCTGTTTGATTACGATCCCAAAATGTGATCCACTTGTAAATATAAAGCCAATTTTAGCATGCACATTTTCCATGTGCCTGATCTTACGTTTGTATGTTTGACTGTTGAAGATTTATATCTACATTTTTGTATTTATCAAGGTGCTTCTGGACATTCGATATCATTCTAGATCAAATTTTCTTTCTTGAACTATGTCTTTGTTGTTTAATTGTTTCTATGACCTGATACTCTTTGAGGCAGGTGCTTAATGTTTTTTATAATGAAGGAATTTAATGTCTGAAGTACTACAATTAGTAATTCCTGCAAATGTAGTCCCATAACAAAATTGTTTTTGCATAGCCTATTTATGATTGCTAAATGAATAATAAAACTTTCATTGTGAATGTGTCTGTCTGTCTCTGTTTAAAGATTATACACACATCATTAACAATGTAGAGTTACAGAATATGTATCTAAAATCGAGACTTTTCTGTAAATCACTGATTGATTTATTGATGTACTGTGACAGTACTCAAATCAGATCAAATGGTTATAACGTAGCACTGAATAATAGCTAATAGATACATTTTTATCTGACACGGCATACATGAATCTCAAAGAAAACCATGGAATTATTTGGAAAGTGGTTTTATGTAACAAACTAACAAATATAATATTACGATTTCACATATTTAAATTGTCAATGTATTGTGTTAAAAATGGTAAAACCACACAATTTTATTGCTTTTTGTGAAACATGTTCAACCTTTTCTGAGAACTGAGAAAACTCTTATGTTAATGTAAGGGAATGTTTCTCATCTTGCGCTTAAATCTCGTAGGGTGTTCCACAGGGTTATATTTCGGGTCCTCTTCTTTTTGCATTATATATGATTCCTCTGGGTCATATTATTCAGAGACTCAACTTATCTTATCATTTCTATACTGACAACACCCCACTCTATCTTCCTGTTAAAGATAACAGCGACAAAACTTTGGTCCATCAGTTCTGTTTCTCACCATCTATACTGCTTTAAGACCCCTCCGATCATCTAGTCAATTACTACTCTCAGTTCCTCGTTCTCGTTTAAAGCTTAAGGTGATCTGGCTTTCTCGATGGCTGCAGACACTAGAATAGTCTTCCTCTTTATATTATATCAGCTCCTTCTATTCCTTTGTTCAAATCCTCTTTGAATCCTATTTATATTCTTTGTATTTAATTCTTCCTGAGGGTGTAAATTTTTCATTTGTACATTTGGTTGTGTTTTGTATATTGTCTTTTGTTTTGTTTTAATTCTGTTTTATATTTCCTGTACAGCACTTTGGTTTCAACATCTGTTGTTTTTAAATGTGCTTTATGAATCAACAAACTAAACTAAACTTTATTCCAGCAGAAGTATCACCAATCATGATGTCATCGACGCGCGACAGCTCTTGAGCAGTTTTGAGTTGATAAAAAAACTCAGATGCACAAAGTAATTTAAGCAACTTACACACCAGGTCAGTGACTGGTTGTTTTATTTTAGCATGATTTATCGGTAATTTGAGGAGACCAGCATGGGATGATAAACACGAAAACGCATATTTACAGACTGTACAGTAAAGTACCATGGTATTACCGGGTTTTTTTTAAACAAAAGTACCATATAGTAATATCAGGTGGTAATAATATGGTATTTGGAAATATATTTACATGGAACTCTTTCCATGGTACTTCTTTGTAAGTGTCACAAGTATTCTTTAAAGCTGGGGTTTTTCATGTGGAAAAGGTTCAGAGAAAAACAACAGGAAAGAAAGAAATATTTAGATTAAAAGAAATACAAATTATATTAAAACAAATAAGTTAAGAATAAAAACAGTTTAAAATAACACAAATTACATTAAAATAATCAAGTTAACAATAAAATTTGATAAAAAATAAATAAGTAAACAATAAAAAATACAATACAATAAAAAAAATAAAATAAAATAAATAAAAATAAACAGTACACTACTAGACTAGCCAAAAACTTTATGCAACTTAATACATAATAAATATTTATTTATTTACCAAATAATATTTTAATTGGGATAGTATATAGTATAGCAGTTTTCATTCGTATAAATTGGGCTTTTATACATGAAAATATAAATTTAAGGATGTGTGTCCCTCCCATGAGGAGGATCATATTTGGGGGTTTGTGAGTCTAAAAGACTGAAACCCATCTTTAAATTACCTAAAAATATCATCTTGATATTGTTATCATGGTATGATATAGTATGGTCATCCTGTCACCATACACTCATGATGGTGATGTCACTTCCTGTGGCTGTTTTCCCGGAGCAGGTGGATGAATCCTGGCTGGGTTGTTTGGTGTCCGCGGGTGATGTTAGGTGTGTATCAGGTTTGCACAAAAGCCATCCATCTAGTTGTCTTCTAAATAAAATGATTGTGAGTATTACTGTATAAATTCTACCTCATTCACACAGTTTGATGGCCATCAGTGATATGAAGATTCTGGAGATTAAAAATGGTGGATCCCACATCATCATCATCCTCATCATCACATGAGAGAAGCGGCAGTGGCGGGAGTCCTGCACAAAGGTGAGGAAGCCTCACTGGTTTCTCGTGTAAAGCGGAGCAATTACTGCACAATTAGGTTGTGATGGAGAGAATTCATCATCATAGTGGGCTTGTGAAAGTTTGTCAGCAGATGCATCTTATTTTCAAGGGATAGTTGACCCAAAAAATTTGATGTGGTTTTGTTCATACAGTGTTTAATCTATCTATAATGTTGTTTGGTTCCCAACATTCTTCAAAATATCTTCTTTTTGGGTTTCACAGAAGGAACAATGTTTTTTAGCACACAGTCTAAATACAGCTCACTGTCCCAAATATATCAAACCACATGGTACAATGTGCTGATATTCTATTCTATATTCTATTCTATTTTCATATCTTACATTCTGTTCTATTCTTTTCTGTTCTGTTCAGGAGTCTATTTTATTCTGTTCTTATATTCTATTCTAATATATTCTGTTCTATTCTATTTTCATCTTCTGTTCTATTCTATTTTATTTTGATATATTCTATTCTATTCTATTCTAACATCTTCTGTTCCATTCTATTTTATTTTTATATTTCCTGTTCCATTCAATTCTGTTCTATTCTATTTTATTTTGATATATTCTATTCTATTCTAACATCTTCTGTTCCATTCTATTTTATTTTTATATTTCCTGTTCCATTCAATTCTGTTCTATTCTATTTTATTTTGATATATGCTGTTCTGTTCTATTCTATTCTAATATCTTGTTCTGTTCTATTCTATTTTATTTGGAGATGTTCTGTTCTGTTCTGTTCTGTATTATTTTGACACATTCTATTTTATTCTATTCTAATATCTTCTGTTTGATTCTATTTTATTTTTGACATATCCTATTCTATTACCTTCTGTTCTATTCTATATTCTGTTCTATTATAATATCTTCTGTTCTGTTCTGTTCTGTTCTGTTCTATTTTATTGATATATCCTGTTTTATTTTGATATATTCTATTCTATTCTATTCTATTCTATTCTATTCTATTCTATTCTATTCTATTCTATTCTATTCTATTCTTAGTTCAGGACTTATTCCTGACAAGGATTTCTTCCTGATATCTCTGGTTCTATTAGTTCAGATTTTAAATGCATTGCCAGCATACACTGAATGCATTTCACTGACCTTATGAAAGTTAAAAATATAATTTTCAGCAACATATTTTTATGTTACTAATAATATGTTTTTCATTTCTAGTTTACAGCATATCGTTTATTAGGGTTTTTATTTGGAATAATAGCTGGAAAAGATGGCTGCTCCCAAATCAAGGCTTTCTGCTGTCTAGGTGCAGCTTTTTAATAGAACAAGTGCATGATGGAAACACGCAGTACGTGATGCACATAGTCACGAAATCACAGACTCTCCCCTCGATCACACGAGATGCAATTCAACACCACTTCAAATGAGCTTTGTGTTCATGTAGAATCCAGATATTCCTGTTAAAGTGCAGAAATACAATCTAGTGTGGGTTGAGATGTTTGTGTAAGAGGCATTCAGCGGTCACATGATCCACCGTTACTATCATCTGCGGTGAAATCTTTGAGTCTGTTATTATAGACGCTGCAGCAATTAATGAGTGAGGACGATTAAAGCCGCCGGTGTTCATTTACAAGCCAGTGGACTTTTGAACGGGCCGCCGTCGCCGTGTTTATCTGGGTCAGCTGACCTTTGGCATGGAGCAGAATTACGCTTTACAACGCTGTTTATTCCCTTCAGAGCAATTCTTCTGTTTTCATTCCGAGGCTTTTCCAGGAACTTTTCCTGAATGGGAGAACGATGAGCGGTCTGTTATCAGCGCTGCCCTGCGCTGGCATCTTTGGTGGCATTTCCTCCGCTGATAGCGGCCCTGTTTGCAGCACGACCTCTGAACATTCCCATAGCGTGCTAAAGGCCTATACCGAAGTTCCTCTGTATAATATGCGTGTGACTAAGATCAATAAACAGCGCCCCCTCCCCTCCAGAGGAAGCGGTTATAAGCAAGGCGGTGCGTTTACATGCCTCTCTCTCTCTCTCTCCTTTTCTCTTTCTCTTTCCTTCTTTCATTCTCAGCGCAGGAAATTCCCCACAACAGGAAGTCGAGTGAGTCCCAGCGTGCCGGCGAAGGCAGAAGATATTGATTGAGAAGGCGGTTCACCTTTTTTTTTGGTGTAATCTCTCCCCTTGCGGGCCGCCGGCCAACAGCTAATGCACAAATTACACGGGGCCGAGGTGCAGACGGACAGGGGCAGGGCCGCTCTTTTCACACGCGATCTTCGATCTACAAAGGGACAAAGGAGTGCGAGGTTGGGTCAGGTTCTTATACCAGGCCGCAGAAACGCTCCCATCTGATCTGGCACTCACCTTAATGAGAGATGCTGAACTTCTCAGATGCCAAAAGTCATTTAACATCGGCAAACATTAGAATACGCACGCTTTCAAAAGTGCAGACACAATAACATGATCATTTACTTACACTGCTCTTCAAAGGTTTAGGGTCAGTACAGTTTTTTTTTATTATTTTAGTGTTTACAGAATTAATGCTTTTGTTTAGGATGCATTCAGTTGATCAAAAGGTTCTAGTAAAGACATTTATAATGTTACAAAAGATTTCTATTTCAAATTAATGCACTTTCTGTTCAGACTTTCTGTTGAGATTCACACAATTAGTTCAGTGTTGTTATTTTGAATGTATTTTTATAAAATATTTTGATTATTTTTAATAATATTTGATTATTATTATGATTTCTGAAGATCATGTGACACTGAAGACTGCAGTAATGATGCTTCTTTTGAAAACATGAATAAAAATCAGACCACAGGTATAAAAAATGTCAAATATAAAATCATCTTTCAGCTATTTTGTCCATGACAGGAGAAATATATTTACTCTGACCCTCTGTCATCTTGAGGTTATACTTGTGAAGCAATGTGTGTTAATGTTTTGCCTCATTGTACTGTAAGAGCTCTGCTGCGCGCGCGTGCACACACACACACACACACACTCACACTCACACACACACACACACACACACACACACACACTCACACACACACACACACACACAGACTAAACCAACTTCCTTCTGTTTGAAAGCTGAATATTTCTGTGGTAACAGATTCATTACACAGAAATTGCATAATATTCCTCGAAATTCTTCCGTTTTGTAGCACATGTGGGCTCATAGACGGCCTCTCCTGCCCTCTCTTCACACGCTGGCTGTTTTGCACATGCTTCTCTCCGTTTCGAGAGCTGGAAGTTTGCTTAAGGTGTTTTTTGCCCTTGCCCTAATATTCCTGTCACTTCCTTCCTGCTCTTGATTGACCGCTGTCAGGTGGGCGTTGTTCTTGGCTGACACTTTTTCCGACCGTCTGTCAATCTCTGGAGTGTGAGAACAGGAGAGCGTTTGAGCAAATGCTCCTCCGGTATCGACGAGGAACTCTGCTGTGATTTACTGTAAACTGATTTCAGGCTTGTAAATATGTCAGTTGTTGTGTCATGTGTTTGCGTGTTTACATGGAGAAATGATGTCATGTAGCTCCTGGGCTCCATTAACGACAATAACGTGTCTCATGAATTTGGATGAAAGCATCTGCCAAATCTGCCTGGTGATGTATCACAGAAGTCTTAATTCATATTTTCACAAATTAAGGCCTTAAGACATCTTGCATCCAAGCAGAAAAAGTTCTGGCATTAAATATTGCATGCACTGCAAAAGTATTTTTGTCTTTATTTCCAGTTCTAAACATCCTTAAATCAAAGATGCATTTACTGGAGATGCAAATTAAACACACAAAGTCTTGTTTTCTGAGAAATGGAACAATTTAAGCACAAATATCTGTCGGTGGGGAATGAAAAGTAGTTTTTGCTTTGAATTATGTTGATATTTCTGAGCCCATCAGCAGATATTTGGTATTATTTTAACTTTACATTCACTTCATGTTGATTGGTTTCTAATAAAATAAGGCTTATGTCATTTTGCATCTCAAGTAATTTTATGGTGATATAAAAATCTTTGGACTTTGCAAGTGTTGCTAATGCAAGACATTCATATTTAGAGACCACCAATGTATGATGTTATATTTATTATTAAAGGGTCGTGCGAGGTCTCAGATTTAACCCTGTATTAACTGCAGCATGTGAATGCTGTCAGGACAGTTTCTCCATCCTCGTGCGGGAGGTTTTCTGGAAGGATGAGACTCAGATGATGTCAGCGTGAAAGTAGAAGGACTCTCAGATTGATTTATTGATATTTTTACTCTCCGAGGAGATTCCGGGGAACTTCCAGCTTTCGATCTGAGCTGTACGGCATGAAATCCGAGCTTTTCTCGCGTGACAGTATCAGTGAATCACTGGACTTCTGGTAAGAAGATGAATCTCACCGAAACCTGCCAAGAACACGTCCGGGTCACATTTCACCCCAGAATCAAAAGAAAAAGCAGCCTGATGGAGAAAACCCCATTCTCATTACTGTAAACTGACAAAAACAATGAAGTATGATTTATACACGGTAGCGTGTTATGTGCTTCCTTCAAATTGAAGCGATTTCAATGTAAAAATCATTGTGTTACAGTAAAGTTTTATTTTAGTACATTAGAAATCACTGTTAAAATGGCAGACTCAAAAGGTGATTTAAATATAAAAATATTTCATTACAGTAATGTTTTACTGTAATACAGCAGAAAATGACCTTTCACGTTACAAGCTTCTAATGAGAAACGCAAAAGGTGATTTAAATATAAAACTAATCGTTTTACAGTCATGTTTTACTGAAAAATCACTACTAAAGTAATGAGCATCTAATGAGAAACACCATTAACAATAATGAGAAGCTCAAGCGGCATTAATTAAGCATGAGAATTTGTAGAAAAATGTGTTTAATTGTCATAAAAAAAATTGCATCACAGTGCATCATAGCAGGCCTAAAAATACATTTTGTTTTCTTTATGCAAAATATAATTTTAAGATTAAATGTGACCTGGATTTTTTTTTTTTTTTTTTTTTTTTTTTTTGTGAAATTCGCACAATTTTGTTTAGTGTTGTTTAAGTATTATTAGAAGCCTTTTATAGTTTTAATTATTATTTTTAATTATTTTTATTTTTATATTATCCATTTTGATTTTAGTAAAAGTTTTAGTCATTTTGTTGTTGTTGTTTTATTTGTTATTGTTTTATTTTAAATGCATATATAGCTTTATTAATTTTTATTTCAGTTTTCTTAGCTTAGTCTTTGAAAAATATATTATACAAATTATTCATATATACTGTATATTTATATAAAAATGTATTCTTTTTTTATTTAAAAATGTATTTGTATATTTTATATTATTTCACTTGATGTTATTATATTTATTGCATATATTTATTTATTTGATAAATGTATATTTTTTCAGTTAATGTTTGTTTTATTTCGAGTAACAGAAATATCTGGTTTTAATGGTTTTAGTGTACTGTAATAACCCAGGCTGACCATATGTCATCAGACCGAGGTGAAGATCTAATGTAGACGGTCACAGATGCTCTGACATAAAGCGAGCATCAGATGAGCCGTGTTAATTGGTTAATTGATTAATGAGCGCGGGGCCAGGAGCCGGCGTCTGGAGTGTGGCGTGAGAGCGGATCGCTGGCGTGCGAGAGTGTGTTAGCGTGACAGCTCAGCTGGGTTGGGGCTGAACACCAGGTTTTTCCAGTTTTTTTGTTCCGAGCCTCTTTTTTGCTTTTGCTTTGTTTGAGCACGCATCAGCACACGAGCGTACGATGATCTCTGCAGAGACGCCGCGTCAGACTGCTTCAGGATGGGTTCCTCACTCGCTGCTGAGACTCAGACACAGAGAAAGAGCACAGGACTGATGATGCACGACGCACGATCTGCTGTTCAAGATCACTGTAAACCCAAGACATTTACTGTAAAACACAGATGGAGAAGTCTCAGAGGGAAAAAGTAAAAGTCTCGGAATTTATTGTAAAATAAAAAAAAAATACACTTGCAACATTTTAGTGTTTACTGGACTGAACTTGAATTTACAGTAAAAACTGTACATTTCTTTAACTGATATGTTAATATTCAATCTAAAGCAATAAAATCTATTTATACCTATACACACACACACACACACACACACACACACACACACACATGACTCTAAAATAATGCAATTAAACAACCTATGATGTATTCTAAAATCAAACATTAACAAGAAACCTAATTTTTTTTTAAAATAACATCAAATTGAAAGTGTAACACAGGGATTTTTGTTGTTGTTACTGTAAATTATAGAATGACTGTTTGTTATTATTTCCGAACTTTTTGGTACTTTTAACAGTATTTTACAGCAAAATTACATAAAGGGAATATATATACATACACACACACACACACACACACATATATATATATATATATATATATATATATATATATATATATATATATATACACTGCTGCTCAAAAGTTTGGGATCAGTAAGATTTTTTATGTTTTTTAAGGGAGTCTCTTCTGCTCATCAAGGCTGTATTTATTCGATCAAAAATACAGAAAAAACAGTAATATTGTGAAATCTTATTGCAATTTCTAATATTGGTTTCCTATTTTAATATACTGTAAAATAGAATTTATTTCTGTGATCAAAGCTGAATTTTCAGCATCATTCTAATATACTGATTTATAATCAATGTTGGAAAACGTTGTGCTGCTTAATATTGTTTTTAGAACATGTGATATATTTTAGCATTCTTTGATCAATACAAAGTTAAAAAGAGCAGAATTTGTTCAAAATATAAATCTTTTCTAACAATATAAGTTTTTACTATGACTTTTTATTCATTTAGCACATCCCTCCTGAATAAAAGTATTAATTTCTTTAAAAAAAAAAAA
>CM056147.1:222500-242500 GCA_029620275.1 Acrossocheilus wenchowensis
AAGCACTTTGAAAGACAAAACTGCATTTCAGTGTTGTTAAATAAAGCCCAACAATTGCAATTCTTCTAGAAAAAAAAAACAATAAAAGTGATCACTTCCATGTTATTGCATTGCAACATAAAAATCTGTTGCAAAGAAAAAAAAGTTGGGTTTTGTTCATGCAATTAAATGCATGCTTTACTTTTGCAGTGCATTGTTTCTTGCATCAAATTCAAAACCATTTTTCAAACAACGAGTGATAATTTTCCAGTCATTTGGTTTCTGTTCATGTTGTGCAGATGCTGGGAATCGTGGGCCGCGGTGACGTCACAGACAGATATCCTTTACCTGCATGAAAGATGGCCAAATAAGTGATATTGTACATCGTTTTTTGGCTCGTATGTGTTGTGCACCGCCCAGCAGAGAGAGACAGACATTCACTACAGGCTGAACAAGTCTGACTCTGCTTGGCTGGCATCTGTAATCCTGTCCTGTCTCACTCTGTAATTATCCTTTCCTCACTGTGCCACACTTTACATAAACAATTCCACAGCCATGCAAATGCATGAACAAACAATGCACATCGCACACACACACACACACACACACACACACACACACACACACAGATTTACGTAAACAGTGCTGCTCCGTCCCGAAACACAGTCTCTGATACAGCTTTCAAATAAACCTCACATTGCACTTGATGAATATTGTTTGCTCTGTGATGAATTGCATATGCTTCTATGCAATTTGCTTTGGATGAAAGCATCTGCTAAATGCATAAATGTACATAATGCATAATGTAATTATACAGTTTGTAATGCAACCATATGTGAAATTCAACTTGTGTCGCCAGAAGCGTTTGTAGTCATTTGAGTTTGTTTCAGGTCTCAGTATTCAAATATGCAAATGTAGGTATGTGTTGTAGTATAGAAATAAACTAAGATACATTATTATGTATTTCTTTTTTACTTATAGGGGTGTGTGTGTGTATATATATATATATATATAAGAATATATATAAAATCAAAATTAAATATATAGACATTAAAACACAAAAATGAATAAAAATGTAAAAAAAATAAAAAAAAAAATGAAAAGGAAATATCTAGACATTAAAAAAACAAAAAAACAAACAAACAAAAAAAAAAGCAACCAAATTACTAAAACTAAAATTAAATTGAAAAATGTAGACATTAAAAGAACAAAAACTAATAAAAACAACAAAATAACAAAAACTTTAAAACTTAGGTGAAAAACATAAAACTAATACAAAAAAGAAAAAAAAACTAAATCTAAAAATGAAACGAATGAATGCAGAGCCGCTGCTGGGCATCAGGTACAGTTACAGTAATGACATTTATTGCTTTTGTGGTCAGTGCATTTGTGAGATGACTGTCATGTGTGTGTGTGTGTGTGTGCGTGCGTGCGTGCGTGCGTGCGTGCGCGTGCGTGTGTGTGTGTGTGTGTGGCGAGGCTCCAGCGCAGTCGTATTAGTTTCTGGTGTAGTTGTTGTTGTCACGCTTGAAGGATTTGCTTCAAGCACAGTTTATTTTATGGCGCTGGCCCGCTGCACATCACCCTGTCGAGCAGGTTCAGCCTTGCGTGTGTATCCGCACGCCTCTGTGGGTGTGTGTGAGTGTGTGTGTGGGTGTGTGTGGCAGAGCAGGCATGCATCGGTCTGTGTGTGTGTGTGTGTTCTCTCAGGGTCATCAGTGAAGGTGTGTGTTGGTCATCGAGTGTGGATCAGAACATTATGTTGCTTGTTGGTTGCATGAAGCTCTTATCATCCGTGTGTGTGTGTGTGTGTGTGTGTGTGGTGATATATTACCTTCTTTTGTGCAGGTGTGATAAAAGCTTTGGGGTGTGGAGATACGGACAGACCTGAGATAACATATCCTGCCTTAGCACGACATCGCTCTCTCTCTCTCACACACTCTCTATGTCTCTCTCTCTCTCTCACTCTCTCTCTCTATGTCTCTCTCTCTCTCTCTCTCTATCTCTCTCTCTCTCTCTCTCTCTCTCTCTCTCTCTCTCTCTGTTATGTTATCTTGCTGATTGTCCTGCTTTCAGGTGTTAAAACTGTGTCAGTGAGAATAAACCTCTGATTCTGTTCTTCATTCATTCATGTTCGTGTCAACTGAGCTCCATCTGAAGATATTTTAAACATGTTGCTAATTCTTTTGTAATTATAATGATTTGACTTTACAATAAGCTTTCATTAGTAATGCATTACCTAATTATGAGAAACACAACTTTTTTTAATGTTAGTTCATAAAAATACAGCTGGCCATTCTTAGTTCCTGTCAGCAGAGACCAGCAGAAACCAGCAGAGACCAGCAGAGACCAGGAGAAACCAGCAGAAACCAGCAGAGACCAGGAGAAACCAGGAGAAACCAGCAGAGACCAGCAGAAACCAGCAGAGACCAGCAGAAACCAGCAGAGACCAGGAGAAACCAGCAGAAACCAGCAGAGACCAGGAGAAACCAGGAGAAACCAGCAGAGACCAGCAGAAACCAGCAGAGACCAGCAGAAACCAGCAGAGACCAGGAGAAACCAGCAGAAACCAGCAGAGACCAGGAGAAACCAGGAGAAACCAGCAGAGACCAGCAGAAACCAGCAGAAACCTTTATTGAAAGCTTTATTGCAGCTTTATTGAAAAACCCTAAAGACTAGATTAAGACTCCAGTTCCTGGTTTTATTGACTCATCAGTGACATTATTCTACAGAAAAAGTCCATGTTTCTGTAATCACTCATGGATGAAATATATATTCTACATTTGTTCTCATTTGATATCCTGTTTTACTTGGAAATTTGTCACACCTACAGAAGTAAAATTAATTTCAAACATAAAAAAACAAAAGCGCGCACATCACTGGAAATGCTCTCAAACAGGCTGCGCCACAAAAATATTAATAATGAAAACAGAATCAAAAAACAGATGACACACCTAGGCTCTAGAAATACAAAAATTCAACCGTCTGTTATTAAATTTATATATTTTTGGAGCCTAGGTGTGCTGCTTTTTTCTGTTTTTATTTACAAACATTAAAAAAACAATTACTTTTACAATTTAAATGAGTTAAATTAAGTTTTAAGTTAAAGTTTTAGGTTTTATTATTATTTTTTCCCCCTTTTTATTAATTAAGTAAATAAGTAAAATATTATTTACTTAAAATATTATATTAAATAAGTAATTCATTTCAAGTAACAATTTTTTATGGTTTTATATAATAACCCTGGTTCATATAAAATCACAATTGCAATGAATTTCGTGAGAAACATAAATTCAAGCCACACTTTTGACTGGATGAGTACAATATTTAATAGCTGAGACTTTTATTCAATCATACTTTTAGGTAAAATTTGAGATTAATGCATATTTTAGGCCCTGTAAGTATTCAGCATTTCTATGAACTTTTACACAGTTTTTAACCGCCTTCACAAGAACTGTATACATCATAATGATAACACTACAGTAAGCTTTCATTAGTTAGCTGCACTAATTAACACAAACTAAACTGACGAACTAAAGCAGTGCTTGTCTCCGTGGATCTCTGCTGGTCTCTGCTGGTTTCTGTTGGTTTCTTCTGGTCTCTGCTGGTTTCTGCTGGTGTCTTCTGGTCTCTCCTGATCTCTGTTGGTTTCTTCTGTTCTTTGCAGCTCTCTTCTGGTCTCTGCAGGTCTCCTCTGGTCTCTGCTGGTCTCTTCGGGGTCTCTGCTGGTTTCTGCTGGTCTCTTCTGGTCTCTGCTGGTTTCTGCTGGTCTCTGTTGTTTTTTTTTCTGGTCTCTGCTGGTTTCTGCTGGTCTCTTCTGGTTTCTGCTGGTCTCTCCTGATCTCTGCTGGTTTCTTCTGGTCTCTGCAGCTCTCTTCTGGTCTCTGCAGGTCTCCTCTGGTCTCTGGTGGTTTCTCCTGGTCTCTTCGGGGTCTCTGCTGGTTTCTGCTGGTCTCTGTTGGTTTCTTCTGGTCTTTGCAGGTCTCTTCTGGTCTCTGCTGGTTTCTGCTGGTCTCTTCTGGTCTCTGCTTGTTTCTCCTGGTCTCTTCGGGGTCTCTGCTGGTTTCTGCTGGTATCTGTTGGTTTCTTCTGGTCTCTGCTGGTTTCTGCTGGTCTCTGTTGGTTTCTTCTGGTCTCTTCTGGTCTCTGCTGGTTTCTGCTGGTCTCTTCTGGTCTCTGCTGGTTTCTCCTGGTCTCTTCGGGGTCTCTGCTGGTTTCTGCTGGTATCTGTTGGTTTCTTCTGGTCTCTGCTGGTTTCTGCTGGTCTCTGTTGGTTTCTTCTGGTCTCTGCTGGTTTCTGCTTGTCTCTGTGGATCTCTGCTGGTCAGCACAAATCAGAGATGTCAGAAATGTATCAGGACTGTCAATTTAACTGTTAATTTGGTGTGAAAAAATAACTATGGAATAATAATTATGGAAAAAATAACGTTAAACTGATCCAGACCTGTATGCCACACATTGATGAAGTTACTGAATGAATCTGTGATTTTGAACGAATCGAGTAAATTAATGATTCAGAGACTCGTTTCTAAATGATTCAGCTGTTTGAATGATTCAGTGACTCACTCATTAAGACTGGTGCTTTAGTTTCATATTAAGAGTATCATTTCATTTTTGAAATCATTTCATGGTTCAGTATTATTAAAAAAAAACATTAATACCGTTTACTATCATTACTAATCAAAATATTTCTTTCTAAATTTACTTTTTGTAATGTCTGTTCAATGCTTTTCTCATTTAACAACACAATAATGAATCTTTTGAGGGTGATTTCCTATTAAAAATTTGAATTGACCCACAGCCCTAATATTTATTTTCTGTATTTATATAATTCATATTAAATTAAATGATATAAATGTAATTAATATACTGAGTCGAGCAGCATTGAATTAAGTGTGTTCTGGTGGTTTGTGTGTTGAGTGAGTCTTCAGTATTACAGCGAGGCTCTGTCGCTCTCTGCTGGCCACAAAAACACACGCTTTCACTACTTTATAACAGGTGTTTGTGCTGTAATTAACAAACAGTTGAAACAGTGACTGTCAGTCTATCAAATTAATTAAACACTCACTCATTTTATAAATCCAGAGATAAAGACAATAGGTTTTGAGAAGGGAAATATGAAAAGAATGTTGATTTCAGTTTACTTTTCTGTTATTAATTTAATTCAGATTGATTTTTACAATATATAGCATATGTATGTGTTTACATATATTAAGATATTTATATATCAAAATAGATAATTATATATATATATATATATATATAAAATGTGTCTGGAATACAATTAATTGTATTTATTCAATTCAGCACAAACTAAAAGCAGCACGACTTGTTTTACAGTTCAGATTTTATTGAATTCTTCTGTATTTTGCATTACAGTAATGGAGTTTGGAGGTACGTTTGTTTAAAATAAAATAATAAAAACTAAATATAGGCTATGTCACAATGCAAAAAAAAATTAAAATAAAAAATCATAGTGATTCTAAAATTATACTTGATTTTCTTGATGTCTTATTTTTTTTATTTGTGGATGAACTTATGAAGATTTGTGTTTTGCTGAACTCCATCAGCAGGTGGAATAATGTCTTATCTTTGTCTATTCAAATATATATTAAAGTAGATATGGAGTATTTGTGTTCTGCTTTATCCTGAGAATAAAGACACGCTCCTGTATTAGTTTTGATTTGAGAAGCTCTTTTGAGTCTCTGCTGCCTTTGAGAAAAAATGATACAAATTTTGTTAGTTTTTGCATAAAACAAGCAAAAATATTTGCCAATGGGGTAAGAAATATCATCTTAATTCAAAGGCTAAACAAGATTATTTTTCTTGCCCCATTGGCTGATATTTTTGCTCGTTTTAAACAAAAACTAACAAAAATTTTTATCTTTTTTTTTTCAGGAAACAAGACATAATATCTTAACTCATTTTACTTGTCAAGTGAATGCATCCTGACTGAAGAAAGCAGTAAGAAAATCATGTTTTGCAGTGAAACACATCTGTGTTTGTCACCAGCAGGTGTCGCAAAACTCTCGAAAGCCAATCTGTGATCTAAACCTTTCATTTAATCGAGAACTTTGACACGGTGCATTTCTGAACTCCATCACGTGCTGAAACTTATCGATTTCTATTCAGATGCGAAGCGTTTCAGCGACGCCGCGGTGTGGCGTGGAGCTTTCGCGCATGCGCAGTGCGCAGAGGCGGCGCTGGAGCCCAAGAGTCTTCTCGAGTCGAGCGATTCCACTCCAGCGCTACTTCCGCGTTCGCTCAGCGTCACGTGATTAACGAGCCTCTGATTGGTCGCGCTTATATGTAGTTACCTTACATTAAATATGTGATAGAAGATGTTTGGAGTTAAGAGTGAGAATGATTCAAAGTCTGTTTGAGACTCGGATTCAGAGTTATTTATTCAGTGAAGTTTCAGATTGTGTGAGTATTCTAACATTTTATTAAACAGAACGTAGTTTAAATATTATAAATACAGAAAAACTGTTAAATCAATATGAATATCAAGTGTTTAATAATATTAACAAATTGCAGTAAGCATGCAAGGTGAAGTAAACAAATAAATACAATTTATTAACAGGTCCTTTTGCTATGAATGTAAAACAGATCTCACTCGATTAGTTTAACTATTAAAAAAAAAAAAATTCATTTTCAGCATTATTTTCTGAAATAAATTATTTAATTGTTTAATTAAAAATATGATGTCACTGTTTATATGAAATACAAATAATGCACATGACAGAACAAACACCCAGAACTGAGTACAGCCAGAAGATACTAAAACAAATCATACATTAAATGATTAACTTTAGTTAAATTAGTTCTCTTATCTTTCAGGGTATGTACTGTTAGAAGTGGAAGTTTGCACTTACAATATTTTGATTTGTGACATTAAAACTGACAGAAGGACAGCTCCAAAATAAACGAAATATGGTTTCTGGATACAAACTATAAAATGTACAATACATAACACATCAATAAAAGCATTTCATATTGGTGAATAATGATATTTCTTTGATTTAATTTGATAATGGGACAATTTCCAGATTTTTTTTTTTTCCATAAAAGTCTTGCAAGTTGCAGATATAAGAGTTCCTATAGAAGTTACTTGGCGGATTATCACAACTAATTATCAATCAAATAAATATAAACGATTACACCCGCATTTTTTGCACAAAAAGTCAACAACAACACAAAACTAAACTCGTCTCGAGGATGCGGGCAGCGCGCGTGACGTCACCGGGGCTGCAGTGGACCGGGGTGGACGCGCTAGAGTCTCGAGCGCCGCGTCGAAGCGCAGCGACATTTTCATCTCATTTCATTTCCTCTTCATCCACAGGCCTGATTCGCGCTGTCTGATCTCAAACCCACAACAACTGCATGCTCGGAACAAACCGGAGCCCAACGCCTCAGAAGAGAAGCAGACGCTCATGCGCGATATTCGCTGGGTGAGTCTGCGTTCATCGACGCGTTTAATGCATCATCATCCGATCGCGTTTCACATCGATTATTGACCGATTGCTGTCAGCTGATCGCCTGCGTTCTTGCTTCTGCTCGTCGTGTGTTTGCGCGCGCGGAGATCCAGGTGCGTGTGTTTGATCGCAGGTGACGCGCGCGTGGAGCTCGGTTCTGCAGGCGTGGTTCTCTCTTCATCACACATGCATTCGTCTCTGTTTATCATCTACGACTCGTTGCATGAAGACATACAGCTGCAGCTCTGATTTCTCTTCTTCTGGAGCTGATGGTGCTGTACTTGTTGGATATTTCTGAATGATTGTTGTAGCATGGAATTTCCATGCAAAATTAAATTATCATTATTTTACTCTAGTGTCTTTCAAGAAAGCATGGTAGTATTATGATATACCGTTTATAATGTTGCCAGATGTGAGCCTGGAGCACAAAACCAGTCTTAATGTGTATCTGCAGCAATAGCCAACAATACATTGCATGAGTCAAAATTATTGATGTTTCTTTTATGCCAAAAATCATTAGGATATTAAATAACGATCATGTTCTGTGAAGATATTTAGTCAATTTCTTACCGTAAATATATCAAAACTTCATTTTTGATTAGTAATATGCATTGCTAAGAACTTCATTTGAACAACTTTAAAGCTGATTTTCTCAGTATTTAGTTTTTTTTGATTTTCAAATAGTTGTGTATCAGCCAAATATTGTCCGGAAAAGCTTATGGAAAGCTTATTTATTCAGATGATGTATAAATCTCAATTTCATAAAATTGCCCCTTCTGACTGGTTTTGTGCTCCAGGGTCAGATATTATAATAGAGTTCATGCAGAATAACTGCGATTTCAGCTGCAAAAAGTGTCCCAACTCTCCCTGAATAAACCCTAAAGATGTTCATATGCCGTGATGTGTGCCTGGCACTCCGAGATACTGTAAAGAAACGCTTGGAGACGGGCTGGTGCGGTGTTGAGTGTGCGGCCGGTGCAGACGAGGTGAAGAGTTTAAAGAGCCAGACAGCAGCGTGCGAGGAGACCGTCTGTCGCGTCTGCCGCCGGACGCCGCGTGCCAGGACCCCTGATCGCAGACGCTTGCTCGTTCAGCAGGGCTTCCACAGCCGTCCAGAACCAAAGCATGCTTTACTAAAGCTCGGAAAAAAACTGAAATATTAACGACAAGACACTGCAGGTCTAGATATCTCGCTGTTTGATGAAAGGTTCACTCTTCATCACTCCGTAAATCTGAAAACACTGGCATCAGACAGAAATAAACACACTTTCACTATAATTCAGTGTGAGTGAATGAATTCAGAACATAGAGAGGAATAAAGCTGTAAGTTCTGGTGTTCGTAAGCGCTGGAAAAACATTTGAAGATAAGAATTACAAGTTAAATGAAGACAAGGAGGTTTCTGTGTAGAACTGTCTGAATCATGAGTGTGGAAACATCTGACCACTGTTTGGATCTCTTCATCATCATCATCATCATCAGAAACGGTTCTGATCTGATTCCAGAGCGCCTCGGCTGATGTGGAGCGCATTGATCGAGCTCCATTAGTGTGTGTTCGGACCCCGCGGCCCTCAGCGCTCGTGTGATTGACCGCTGGGTCACCGCAGATCTGGGTCCGGTCCGGTCGCTGCACTGATGTGCGTCACCGCTCCGACGCTCGCAGACAGCCGCGGTTCAGCTTTTTAAACCACTCTTCACATCTCCGAATGGTGTTTACCTCTGGATGCAAAAGAAGAGAGTGTTCGTGTTGCTGAAGATGTTGTTTGTGTGATTGCGGTTAGTTTGTGGATCATATCGATGGCCAGAAATTGATAGCAACTGGCTCTGTCAAGTGTGTAGTTTTTGTGTTTTGCAGGATATAAATTATAAAGAAGAAAACCCAGAGAGGTGAAGCACCCAGCTAATAGCCTCCATCTGAACATTACAACACTACAGGAAAATAAACTTAAAAACGCTGTTTTTGTGCTCAAAAACGATAAATGTTACTTTGTAGAATTTATTTTACGTTCATGTAGAGATGACAGAAAAATGTACTGCAATTAAAAATCTATAAAGTGCAATAAAACAATCACTTGAAGAGTATTTTGGATGTTTATATGTTATTGAAGCAAAATACACCTTAAAACCTGAAAAACACAGGGTTTGCGTCGTGTCTCACCTTAAACGTCATGCAAGTGTGTTGATGTACTGAATATACTCTCAAGAGTTCTTTACTGGTTTACCGTCCTGCTGTAGATCATAAGTGCAGAAACGCTGTCTGTTTGGGGCTGGATGCTTCGCCGGTGTAGATGCAGGGCGTTTTAAAACTCGTCTGGATTGATGTGATCGTAAGATCTTAAAAATAAAGGATGCAAAAGGTGTTTTTTGCAGAAATGCATTAGAAGAACCATTTGAGGATCCTCGGTGAGAAAATTTGGCGTAAAGAATCAGTGGAGGCCAGTAAAGACGTGAGAGAGCGGATGCAGCCGGAAAGATACAGACTTTGAACACGAAGAAGAGTGATGTTAGTGAAGAGAAGCGTTTGGACCGTTCTGAGGGTGACGTCACTGAAGCGTGCGGTGGGATTGTGGGACGCATGTCGTGGTGTTCCTCTGGGATCATAGACGGCACGCGCTCAGCGTTCAGAGACCGTATATAAAAACACATCTGCGCTGATATGGACCTCTGATACGGCTGTTTAATAAAAAATGCCTACATATATTCATTTTTTTTGTAGTGCGGTCAAATGATTAATCTCGATTAATCGCGTCCAAAAGAAAAGTTTTTGTTTACGTTATATATGTATGCGTGCTGTGTATATTTATTATGTGTGTATAAATACACGAGTCCAAGACGTTACGATGTCTGCATCAGAAGAAATTTACAAAAGTGATTTTATGTTCATTAAATATAAATAAAGTGTCTGCTTTTAAAGTTTCGAATACATTTTTGGAAAATAAAATGTCAAAATTTGGTTGAAATAATGTTACATTGTCATTCAGTGTAACACCATATTTATGTAAAAATGTTTATTCTGATTTGTACATATTAAAAGAATAAGGGAGCATATTAAATTTTATTGTGTTTTAAATGAGTAAAAGATTCTTACTGAAAAATGGCAAATTTTATAAATGTAAAATTACAACTAATTAGTATTTGGGGTGAAAGTAATTCACCTTTTAATATGTCATAAATGGATTTGTGTTACACTGAAAGACATTTTAATGAGTGTCTTCTGTAAATCTGGGAAAAATGTATGATATTTATTTTTTGCAAAATTGCAATTAAATTAAACAGAAAACATTTAACAACAATTTAAAGCAGTATTATACTTTTATTGTTTTTATGCTTCAACCCTTTTTCATCTTTGAGCCACACACACACACGCACACACACACGCACACACACACACACATACACGCACACACACATACATGCACACACACTCACACACACACTCACGCACACACACACTCACACACACACTCACGCACACACACATACACGCACACGCACGCACACACGCACACATACACGCACGCACACTCACACACTCACACACACACTCACGCACACACACACTCACACACTCACACACACACTCACGCACACACACACACATACAGTGTATTTTTTTTAAATATTTACATGTTTGCACATTTATATAATCATATTCTTAATTGCTTTTAATATATATATAAATATATTTAATATATAAACACAACATTTTTCTTATATATATATATATGCATGTGTGTGTTTATATACACATAATAAATATGCACAGAACACACACACATTACATAAACACAAACTTTTATTATGGATGTGATTAATCATGATTAATTGCACTAATTCTTTGCTCTGTTTTTAGTGTTTTAAGATTCTGTTAATGTGACTGAATGGAAATAAGTTTACGGTTTATAAATGTGAAGAGTGTATCCAGCTGTAACTATTAGTTTATCTGTTGCTCCTGTAGAGGAAGACACGACCGCATCTATATTTGCATTTATGTTTATGCATATGACACATACTTTTATCTGAAGGGCGTTGCATTGAAGGCACACGTGATCGGTTCGTGCGCTCCCTGAGAATGGAACCCGTGACTGTGGTGTTGCAGGAATGAGCGGCGTGTTGAAGTGTCTGATAGGACGTTCAGGTGTGCTGTCTGAGACTGGCCCTGCGCTGCTCGTGGCTCAGATCTGATATGATGACTGCGATCAGAGGTCGTGTTTTATGTGTATAGTGCTTCGGAGCAGATTTACTTGTTTACAGAGCTGGGTCTGTTTCTGATTCCTCAGGACATGATGTAGTTAGTAACGTAGTCCGGTTCGTTACAGGTGTAGGTAAGTCGTTTACCACAGTGACTTTAACAGGATAATCTTGTGCCATATTGATATAAAAATACAAATAGCAGTTTTCCAGCCGGACAACATCAAAGATTTCAGAAGGACTCGGTAGAATCAATAAATTAGGAATCATTTATTGCTTTTGTGTAAATAATCATAACTGTAACTGTAATCTTCAAGAATCGGCTAAAACACATCTCTTCATCTGTATTTGACCCTCAGACTCTAGAACTCTATTCTAATTCTATTCTTGCACTCTATTCATTTACTAACTGCTAGTTACGCTGAGGCTTGTTCGGCGCGTCCACATCGTTGCTGTTCTGTTGGCTCTGATGGCTTGTGTTGTCCTCGTTTGTAAGTCGCTTCGGATAAAAGCGTCTGCTGAATGTGAATCTAATCTGATTACAAGTACATCATTTTAAGAATCTGATAACATAATCCAGATGAATCAGTTACCATCATCTCTGCGTGTTTATTGTAGGTGTAGTACAGTATTCAGATGGGGTTCGTGGAGCTGAATGATGACGTAAGCGTGCAGCGTGATAGTCACAACATCTTATTAGCGTCTGCGAACAGCGGTGTGTTTCTGGCTATTGATTGGTACGTCAGTGCTGTGACGGACGTGTGCGCTTCTGCGGGGGGGGGGTATTTTTTTGTGTTTGTGTGTGTGTGTGTTTTTGTTATTTTTTTTGTTTGTATTTGTGTTTGCGTGTTTTTTGTGTCTATGTGTGTGTGTTTTTTTGTTTCTGTGTTTGTGTGTTTTTGTGTTTTTATTTGTGTGTGTGTGTGTGTGTTTGTGTTTTTTGTTTTTGTGTCTGTATGTGTGTGTTTGTGTTTTTTTGTTTCTGTGTTTTTGTGTGTGTGTGTGTGTGTGTGTATGTGTGTGTGTTTGCGTGTTTTTTTTGTGTCTGTGTGTGTTTGTGTGTTTTTTTGGTCTGCGTGTGTGTGTCTGTGTTTGTGTGTTTTTTTGGTCTGTGTGTGTTTGAGTTTTTTGTTTTTGTGTTTGTTTGTGTTTCTGTGTTTTTGTGTGTGTGTGTGTGTGTGTGTGTGTTTGTGTGTTTTTTTGGTCTGTGTGTGTTTGAGTTTTTTGTTTTTGTGTCTGTATGTGTTTGTTTGTGTTTCTGTGTTTTTGTGTGTGTGTGTGTGTGTGTGTGTGTTTGTGTTTTTTTGGTCTGTGTGTGTTTGAGTTTTTTGTTTTTGTGTCTGTATGTGTTTGTTTGTGTTTCTGTGTTTTGTGTGTGTGTGTGTGTGTGTTTGTGTGTTTTTTTGGTCTGTTTTTCTGTGTTTTTGTGTGTGTGTGTGTGTGTGTGTGTGTGTGTTTCCAGTAGAATGGCAGTATTGTGGCCTGATGACCGGGCATTAATGCAGCGGACGCCTCCATCTGCTGAGTGCATGGACAAGCTTACTGCTCTGGAGAGATTCTTCAGTCTAACACACACACACACACACACACACACACGCACACACTGCAGTGGTTTGTCGGTGATGAAAGCAGAAATGCTGTTGCATCATGAGATTCCTCACTGCGAGATTCATTCAGACGGTGTTTTAATGAGTGAGCAGGATCATTCTCTCAGAGTTTACTCCTTGTGTTCAAACCTGTGTGATTTTCTTTCTTCTGCTGATCACAGAAGGGCATATTTCAGCTCTGTGAGGAAAGTGAGAGAGCGTTTGAGGTTTTTTATATATTTGGTTGCACATCTCTTTTTTGAGAAGCAGCAGTAAGTGGGAAATTCACTTTTATTCATTTTGCATGTCGTTAATGAGAAATGAACTGGAACGATGTTGTTAAAATCAAAAACACATGCGTTCAAATCACATTTATTGCATTCAAATCATTCCATGTCAATTCTACCAAATTTCAGAAACTTCCCCAGCTCAAATTTCTGATTTTTCCAATATTTTTTTCTGAAGAAAGATAAATGTATGTATTGATGAGAGCCAAAATATTAAATGTCAAGGATGAATATTTTCTGAGTAATCCACTGTTTTGTAGACGGGGGTCATTTTCAGCTGAGATTCAGAGCCAAATCACAGGAGGCTAAAGCTGACTTCAGAAAGACGGCAGCATCATAATGTTATTTCTACACAGAGATTAGAAGCTCTATTAGTAAAATCTGTTTGATCTGTTGATCTTTGTTGTATTATGTGCCGATGGTGATCATTCCAAAATGGGAAAACAGCACTTTTCAAGTTTTTCCTCCAAAGTTTGCAAGCCTGTAGCTCGAGAAGTATTAAAGATATCTGAATTAGACGCTGGGTCTTAACAAACGTTCCTTTAGATATCTTCATTTTTAAGGCCCTGTATGGTTCGGTTCCAGAGATATTGGGATCTCAGTACAGCTCCAGGAGTGAATTGTTAAATTGTACACATTTTCAGAGCTCAAAAACCACAATGTGGGTCACTTTGCAAAAAATCTTAAAGCTAGAAATGTGTCTCTTTCCTTCCGTCATAACTACACTGAGCGTAGATGTCTGAGTGCAATAAATATTCTTTCTCCAAAGCTTGGTGGCTATAACTCGAAGTATTAAAGATATCACAATATGACTTTAGATACTGGTGCTTAATAAAGTGCTTATACTGGTTCTTTGTTTTGGTTTCTTGCTGGTTTTACGCTGATTTTTATATTGGTTTTGTACTTTCTTTTTTTTTGACTATTTTGTGTTGGTTTAGTACTGGATTTTCTCTTGGATTTCTGCTTTTCATTCTGATTTTGTTCTGGTTTTGTGCTGGTTTTGTTCTGTTCAGGTTTGTGTTGTTGTTGTGGTGTGTGTGTGTGTGTGTGTGTGTGTGTGTGTGTGTGTGTGTTTCTGATCTCTAGTCAGTCAGCGTGTGAACAGACAGAAAGCAGAAGTCCTCATGCGGTCCTCCAGGGATCGTCACAGGTGTGTGAACAGGAAGTAGAATCATTCGCACCTGCTCTAAAAGCGTCAGCGCTGCGGTCAGTGTTTTATTTCCAGCGATGATGTCATGTTGTCCGCTCGTTTGCATCGGCGGTTCTTGTGTTTTCGCTCACACTGAAGCGTGTTCATGCGGAGCTGCTCTATTCAAATGTCCTGAGATGATCCGGCCGCTGAAGATAGCGGTCCGTGACTGACCGCTGAAGGTACCTTCCGTCTCTCACCTGACGGACTCGTCTCGTGTTCGTGTGTGTAGTGAAGGTCGAGTGTTTTCTCCTGCGTGGTTCTCCGCTGACTCTTCATGTGCGCTGAAGTTTGTCATCGTCTCGTGTTTAAACATGTTCAAGCTGCTGTGTTTGAGAGAAACAGAGTCACTTTAGAGTCTCACAGTTTAAAGGCAAACAGATCGGGATTGATTTTGTCCTGTGAGTTTGTAATGAAATGAGTCGTGGCTCTCTGGAGCTGATTGAGTCTTGTATCTGAGACCTGTCCTGATGCTTCTAGATGTTTGCTGGATTTGCTTAAAAATTTCTAAAAATGTGTTCAGTTCCTCAGTTCATCTGAGATCAGGATGAGTTTGTTTCTTCATCAGGTTTGTGGAAATGTGTCTCTGCATCAGTGTCTCAGCAATGGATGCTCTGCAGTGAATGGGTGCCGTCAGAATGAGAGTCTGATAAAAACATCACAGTAATCCACTCCACTCCAGTCCATCAGTTAACATCTGGAGAAGACAAAAGCTTTAAAGTTTAGAGCTGTTTTGTCTTGTAAACGCTGCTTGATCTGCAGATTTCTCTCCTGATTCAGACCAGAACACTTCTTCACTGGAGGAAGCGTTATTATGGATTATGGATCATATTATATTATATTTTTTGTCTTCTCCAGATGTTAACTGATGGACTGGAGTGCTGTGGATTATTGTGATGTTTTTATCAGACTCTCATTCTGACGGCACCCATTCACTGCAGAGCATCCATTGCAGAGACACATTTCTACAAACCTGATGAAGAAACAAACTCATCCTGATCTCGGATGAACAGAGGGTGAACACATTTTCATTTTCAGGTGAAGTATTCCTGTAAGTGGAGATCTCCGATCTGCTTCGTTCGATGGTTTTTGATGCAGATTGTGAGAGTATCCTCCGTCTCCAGTGTCCTGATGGAGAAACGGATACCTTCTCTGACCTTCTCTGGTTTCATCTGGTTTTTATCGTGTTTAGCTGCGAGTGTGAACGCGTGATCTTTGCTTCTCGCAGCAGAAATGCATGATTACTTTGAGGATCGTTCGTGTGTGTTGAAGTGTGTGGGTCAGTGGACATCAGATCAGACTTTTTCTGCATGTTTATCTTCCTTATTATTATCTAATTTATGTAAAGTATTCCGTGTTATACAGTAAATGTGATTTTTCTGACAGGATTGAGTGATTTTGTCGCTGCGCTGCGGTTTCTCAGGATCACATCTGGTGTAGTTTAATAACACTTTCACATTAAACCTGTGTGTGCGTGTGTGTGTGCGTGCGTGTGTGTGTGTGTGTGTGTGCGTGCGTGCGTGCGTGCGTGCGTGCGTGCGTGCGTGCGTGCGTGCGTGCGTGTGTGTGTGTGTGTGAATACTGTAGCTTGTTTAATGATTTAGTGTTCAGTGTGTCTGGAGTGCAGCTTCATTATTCATATCTGCTGAAAACAGGAAAACTGCAAACATCACGCTACATTATACTGAGATCACACCAAATGCAATTATTTGTAGTTTTAATTACAGTATTTGCAGTTTGGTTTAATTGTCAGTCTGCACATTTACATCAGATGAGCATCTGTTGCTCTTTTTATTCGTGCTGTTTTTAAAGTGAAGGTTTCAAACGTGGCGTTTTATTCTGTTCTGTGTCTGGTTGCTTTTGAACCCATAATATTTCTTCCATCGTTTCTAACTTATTTTTTCTTTCATTCATAATATTTTATGCTGTGTGAAATGCTAATTCACACAGGTGTTCTTCCAAATTCTGTTCAATTTTAATTATCAAAGTGCTTGTGTTGGCAGTTCATAAAATTTCTACAAAAAATGTATTTGTTTTAAAAATCAAATGAAAATATAACAGTTCCTACACAAGAACATGTCACTGTACGTCTGACGACAGCCAGCGCTGCACGCAGAGACGTGATCTGATCATCATCAGTCTGTCTGGACCGACATGAAGAAACACAACAAACTGAGACTGAATCCAGAAGAACTGTGTCTCTGCTTCGAGAAACCTGCTGAGAAGCTACAGTGCTGTTAACAGTTTTAGACACTTGTGTAAAAATGCTGTCAAAAATAATGTCATAAATAGATTTTCTTTATCAGTTAACTTCTATTAAGTAAATGAAATCAACATTTGTTGTGAGCATGCTTTGTGTTTAAAGCAGCTTTTGTCCTCTTGAGCAGAGTTTCTCAGGAGGTTTCTCGAAGCGTCTCGAGACACAGTTCTTCTGGATTTAGTCTCAGTTTGTTCTGTTTCTTCATGTCACTCCAGACAGACTGATGATGATCAGATCACATCTCAAAAATCTCACTGGATTATTACAATTAATGGCTAAATGAATGTTTGGAAATGTAAACTGATATTTCCTGCTGACACACTACAGTGGAGCGGCTAAGTGATAAAATCGTTCAGTTTATGATACAAGCGTGAAAATTGGCATGAGCAGTCTCCATGGGTCATTGACAAGAAAATTGTCCGAGCCACTTGAAATTTCAAGATGGCGGCCATTTTTCAAGATGGCCGACACCTTAGTGGAGCAGTTAAGTGATATAGTGGTTTATTTGGTGATACAAGCATGAAAATTGCCATGAGCTGTCTCAAAGTGTCATTTGACCAGAAACCGCCCACAGCCACTTGAAATTTCAAGATGGCGGCCTTTTTTTTCAAGATTACCACCACTTAAATGGAGCAGTTAAGCGATATAATTGTTTAGTTAGTGACATAAGCATACAAATAGGTATGAGCAGTCTCTAAGGGTTGCTTGACAAGAAAACACTCTCAGCCACTTGAAATTTCTATTTTCAAGATGGCCCACCCCTGGATCCTCAAAATATCAATTTTCCGATATAAATTTATTGTTTTTGTTTTTTTCAGTAAGGACGATTTGGTGTCATTTTATTTTATATGTTTTAGATTATTCTAAAGAACAACTTTTAACGCATCAAAATACAGTTGTGTTGATTTGTTGATTATAGATAGATTAGACGAGTGAATATCTGCACTACCAGGGCACACTGGTGATATATCACCGCTGTTAAACTCAGAGTGGGGTTCAATGTCAGCTAATTGTAAAGTTAGTATCCCAAATGCTGTCTAATCTACCCCAAAACAGTTAGATAGCCGCACCTGAATTGACAGGTTGTGCCAGCGCGGGAGAGCCGAGCCAAGGTTAATGGTGTTTTAGTTAGCTTTGCGCTTTATATGTGAAGATGAGAGTGCAATGTCCCCTTTACGAGAAGAAATGACGATGGAACTTAATGAAAGTGTCAGCATGCCAAACATGCTTCTTATGAGGGTGGATACGTGTGGGGACAGGCATTGAAGCGACATCCACAAATGCCGAGCCCATCCGACTGGGGATGGGTTAAAAAGGACGAAGAGTGGAAAGTCTTCTGGACTCCACTTCCACCTATCGCAGAGAGTTGTTGGGAGTTGACCAAATGTGGGTGCAACAAGGCATGTACTGGAAGGTGTAAGTGCTTCAGATATGGACTCAGTTGCACATGCCTATGTAGTTGCCCCTGCTAGAACCTATTTGCATGTTTCTTTTGCCAGTGTTAGTCCTCTGTTTCGGTGTAGGCCTATGGCTCGGCTTCCCCTCGCCACATCGGCACATCATGTTTTATTTTGTCACCAGACTATCACTGTGACATTTTCAGTTTAGTTCCTTAGTATTGTTTGAGATACTTTCTGTCTGTCATGGTTCCATGGCTGTGTCAGCCAGAGTCGCTGTTTCCTCCGGATCTGTTCTTATTAACATTCAGTATTAGTCATTGCTCAATTTTTTGTTTGGTGCACTGTTCGTTCAGCACCACAACTCTGCTAATTTATTCATCTTATTTTTGTTTCCCCACCTCTTAGTATATGTTTAATAATTGTTAGTTAAAAAAAAAAAAACCTCTCTTGTGACTGTTACCTTGTCGTGGTAAGGGAGCTTGTGTACCTCAATGAACCCTGAGAGCTATGCCGGTGGGAGGCAACTCCTGACAGGCTTTACCAAACTGGACAGGTCATGGGCGAGGAGTCAGACAAAGCCGGTCAAACTGCCTCTCTTGACAGAGTCTTTTGAGGAACCCAATACATTTCTATGAGAAAATGGCGGGCGGCAGTAATCCTGAAAAATTGCCGCCATCTTGAAATTTTATGTTGCTGTGGGCAGTTTCTGGTCAAATGACCCTTTGAGACAGCTCATGTCAATTTTCATGCTTGTATCACCAAATAAACCACTATATCACTTAACTGCTCCACTAAGGTGTCGGCCATCTTGAAAAATGGCCGCCATCTTGAAATTTCAAGTGGCTCGGACAATTTTCTTGTCAAGTGACCCATGGAGACTGCTCATGCCAATTTTCACGCTTGTATCATAAACTGAACGATTCTGCCAAACATAAGCACTTAGCCGCTCCACTACTACAGCAAAAGCTAGAAATAACTCACTTAAAACCATTTTAGCTGCTGAAAATACTAGTGTTTTAATCATTTTGTCCACCGCTGTATAAGTGTGTGTGTGTGTGTGTGTGTGTGTGTGTGTGTGTGTGTGTGTGTGTGTGTGTGTGTGTGTGTGTGTGTGTGTGTGTGTGTGTGTGTAATTTTTTGTTATTTATACTGTTAAACACTAACATACACCAGGGTTATAACATTTTAGTTAGTGGAATAAAATAATGAAATATATATATATATATATATATATATATATATATATATATATATATATATATATATATATATAACTTCAAAATATTTATAAAAATACAATAATATCTCAGCTCTAGTAGATGCTATAATACATGCGCGTGCACACACACACTCGTTGGCGTCTCTTTTTGATGATTGGTCTCTCTCTTATTCTGCATCTGCTCTTTATTTCGCAGCTCAATAGATGATTTTCTCCTCGTGTCTATTTAGAGAAATCCTCTGCGCACTTTCTCTACGTCTCTCTCTCTACACGGAGACACGCTGATGTATGCCAGCACACACACACACACACACACACACACACACACACACACTCTGTCTCTCTGATATAAATAGCAGTGTTTGAGTGAAGCGCTGTGATGTTCTGTGTTATGAATGATGTGTTGCTCTCTCCTC
>CM056147.1:247500-257500 GCA_029620275.1 Acrossocheilus wenchowensis
TACTTAGTTGTTTAGATGAAATTATGCTTTTTTGGAGTTAAAAGTCTCCATTTAAACCATTTCAGATCAAATGCATTAATGTTGATATTGAATTACAGCAGACATCTTCAGTTATAATCTCAGCTCTGTCAGTCGTGCTGTCATCCTCATGTTCTCGATTGATTGATTGATTGATTGATTGATTGATTGATTGATTGATTGATTGATTCAGGACCCAAACTGGTACAAAGCGAAGAACTCTGTTGGCCGCGAGGGAATGATTCCAGCAAACTACGTCCAGAAGAGAGAAGGAGTCAAATCCGGAGGAAAGCTCAGCCTGATGCCGTGAGTTCATGATCTTCATTCAGTCTGTCAGCTTTCAGATCAATAACTGCAGACCCAGATCACCAGGACCCCAGCCCTGCTGAATTCTGGGTAACTGTTTGTTCAGTTGATGGTGGTTTTATTGTAGACTGTACACACACACACACACACACACACACACACACATACACACACAAACTAACACACACACACACACACACACACACACACACACACACACACACACACACACACACACACACATGAAGTCATTATGCAAATCCCCGTCGTGTGTTAGTGCTTCAGCTCTGAGTTCATGGAGCTGCAGAGGTTCAGAACGAGTCCAGCTGGATTTCAGTAATAAATGTTGGTTCTGAGGATGTTTTATTGAAGGATATCTTCAGAGTGCGTCGGCAGGTGATCGAGGAGAAGGCAGTTTCTCGTGATAGTGATTGTGCTGTAAACACAAGTGCGTTCCTGACGGCAGTTCTTCTGCATTTTTGCATGAAGGGTGTGTGTTCAGCACAGAGCTCATGACCCACAATCCTCGGCGTTTGCTGATTCTGCTCAGACGTGACATTGTTGTTTTCTAACCTGATTAGATCTGAACAATCATCATTCTGTGTGACTGACTCGGTTTGCATGATTTGATTTCAGTAGCATGCTCGATCTTTGTCTCTCTCACACACACACACACACACACACACACACACACACACTCATGCAGCCCTGCGGTCTCTGATAATGACCTCTGACCTCTGCAGGAAGCATTACTTTATCTGCGCTCAGTGTGTGGTTACTGCTGTCCGAGTGTTAAAGATCGTCTGCGTGTCTGGAGTGTTTCGTCACGCAGTGAAGCTGTTACTCATCGGGTTTCTCAGTAAATGAATGAAATGCTGAAGTGAAATACAGTGAGGCATCGGAGCTGACGTCACCCGCTGAAATCACAGATCCTCAACTACTTCTGCTGCTTCAAAACAAACGGCGTTAATGCTAGAATCGATGCATAAAGTCCGGAGTCATAACTATAACACAGTCATGTATAAATCATGTGGTCAGTGACTCTGAAGCATCTACATGTGCACACCTCACTGCCTCTCTCAGTTCAAAAACACATTTATTTATGATTATTACCATATACAGATTTTTTTATGTTTGTTTCTGTCTAGCTTCATTTTTATTTCTGTATTTTTTGTAACTTTAGTACTTTAACTTAATTTCAGTTTGTTGCCAGGCAGCATTTCTAATTTTTTTATTTTAAATTAAAAAAAGAAAGAAATGTAATTAATGTAATTATTTTTTTATTACACTGTACACACTGTAGGAGCTGATGAAGGATGTTGATGTATGTGAGTGTTGTGTTGTCAGATGGTTTCACGGTAAGATCACGCGTGAGCAGGCGGAGCGGCTGCTGTATCCGCCGGAGACGGGGCTGTTCCTGGTGCGAGAGAGCACGAACTACCCCGGAGACTACACGCTGTGTGTGAGCTGCGACGGCAAGGTGGAGCACTACCGCATCATCTACCACAGCGGCAAGCTGTCCATCGACGAGGAGGAGTACTTCGACAACCTCATGCAGCTGGTGGAGGTGTGTGTGCGCGTGTGCACCTGTGTGTGTGATAGTAAAACTTGACATTTTTGACTTGTGAGGACATTTGGCCGAAGTTTATCTCAAAATGTAAAAATGCAAAAAGGTTTCTGTAAGGGGTAGGTTTAGGGGTAGGGTTGGTGTAGGGCAATAGAAAATATTGTTAGGTCAGTATGAAAACAATAGAAGTCTATGAAAGTCCTCACAAGTATAGAAATACAAACGTGTGTGTGTGTGTGTGTGTGAGAGTGTGTGTGTGAGTTCGTGTGCGCCTGCCTGTGTATGTGTTTTTTTTTTTTTTTTTTTTTTTGCTCAGTTGGGGACACTTAATTAATTTCTAGCGATTATCGCAGATTTGGTTGCACAGATACTATTTAAACTAAACTGAGCTAGACAATGACATCTCTGAATTCAATAATGAAACGCCTTTAACTGAAAATTGAGTGTTTAATCTTATCATTATACATTACTGACACTCTGTCCTCTAGTTTGATACTGTTAAGTGCTTTGACACAATCTGTGTTGTAAAAGCGCTGTATAAATAAAGGTGACGTGACTTGACTTGTGTGTGTGCATGTGTGTGAGTGCATTTGCCTGTGTGTGTGTGTGTGTGTGTGTTTTGAGTCATTCCTCACATTCTCTTGTCTTCTTTCTCATTCTCATCATCGTTTCTCTTGATTGCGTGTCATAACAAGCTGCTCGTGAATCAACGTCACACACACACACATCTTGTGAAACCGCTGTAAACAAGAGCAGACCTGTGTGTGTGTGTGTGTGTGTGTGTGTGTGTGTGTGTGTGTGTGTGTGTGTGTGTGTGTTTGTACCTGTTTTTCTATTCAGGTGGGGACTTAAACCTGAATACACACAGACTCATGGGGACTCGTGTCACGGGTAAACAAGATAATAAATCACACAGAATGAAGTTTTTTGAAAATCTATAATTGCCTGTAGTGTCCTGTAAGGGGTAGGTTTAGGTGTAGAGCAATAGAATATACGGTCTGTACAGTAGAAGAAGCATTACACCTATGGAGAGTCCCCACAAGGAGAGCAAACCAGACGTGTGTGTGTGTGTGTGTGTGTGTGTGTTCATGAATTTGATTCCTAGAGTTTGTTCTGCCCTCTAGTGGCTCGTGAGTCTCTGTGAAACTCAAATGAGGTTCTAAACAAGAGTCTGATGAAGAGAATTATTCTGTTGTCCAGGATATTAAAAGGCATCAGTGATAATTAATGATGCAGTTTAGACGTTTCCAGTTAGCAACTGTTTTAATTTTGCACTTCAATGAATAACAAATAGCAAAAAGAAAACAATTATTAACAAAAAAATATTTTTTAGATTAAGAAAAAATAAAAAATATATATTTACAAAATCAAGTAAAAGGACAATATTTTAAAATAATCATTAAAAAAACAAAGCTAAAAAACTTTTTGTAACTTAGGAAAAAAATACATATTTACAAAATCATAAACACAAAGCTTTTTTTTTGCTTTTCATTGAACGAGCAAACACAAATATGAAGATGTTACAAAATATATATTTTTAAAATGTATTAAAACAGAAGAGCCGATCAGTATCTGAGTGCGTTTGGTTCATCGGCCGTTAGTTTTGTTGATTTGATGTGTTTCTCCTGGTGTTATTGTCAGGGGCACGGAAGCTAATTCTGCATCGGCTCAGAAAGTCATCTTATGTTTGTAGCGGAAACATCTCATCAGAGCGCTGTGAGACGAGTGTGACCGCTATCCCAGCATGCTCTGCTCCCTCGGGCTGCTGCCCTCCGTTCTCCTTACTGTGGGCCCACGGTCTCTGTGCGCTTCCTCTCTCACAGGAAGTGCTCCGACCCTGAGCAGAGTTCATGACCGCTTCTGTGTGCAGCGTGACTATTGATGATGTGTGTGTGTGTGTGTGTGTGTGTGTGCAGCATTACACTACAGACGCTGACGGTCTCTGCACGCGGCTCATCAAGCCCAAGCTGATGGAGGGGACGGTGGCGGCGCAGGACGAGTTCTCCAGGAGTCAGTCTCTCGTTGAGCTTCATATCTTCAGCAGGGATCCTCTGCTATCTCACTTATTTATTTATTATTATAGATTTGTTGACATCATGGAGTAATTTTCATTTTTTTTCTTTTAATAATTTAATTTTTGTATTATGTACATACTGTTATAGTTTATAATGTGACCCTGCAGCACAAAACAATAGCCAACAATACATTGTATACATTTTTCTTTAATGCCAAAAATCATTAGGATATTAAGTGAAGATCATGTTCTGTGAAGATATTTTGTAAATTTTCTACCGTAAATATATCAAAACTTCATTTTTGATTAGTAATATGCATTGCTAAGAACTTCATTTGAACAACTTTAAAGATGATTTTCTCAATATTTAGATTTTTTTGCTCCCTCAGATTCCAGATTTTCAACTATTGTTCCGATCCTAACAAACCATACATCAATGGAGAGATTATTTATTCAGCTTCAGATGATGTGTTATGACTGGTTTTGTGCTCCAGGGTCACATACTTTAAAATAGCTTTTTGTTTTTCAGTTTTCAGTTTAATTTTAGTTAAAATATTTGTAAATTTGTTATTGTGCTTTTGTCATTTTTATTATTTTTTTGTTTATTTGAAAAAAATTACTATTTGGGTTAATTTATTATTAATAATGTTTTTGTTTTTTTTCCTAGTTCCACTTGAGTTTTTATTTCCAGTTAGCGATTATATTTTAGTTAATTTATTATCTTTTATAGTTATTACAGCATTATTTATCTAGTTTTTCTGTTAATATTTTTAAGTAACTTTTAAATTTTTTATATTTAGTAATTTTGTTGTGTGCTTTCACAATATTTATTAGTAGTTTTTTTATTTTAAATACTGCTAAATATTTATTATTCAGTTTTAGTTTTTATTTTCTTCTCAGTTACTCATTTCAGTGCTTCAACTTAAACTAAACAGGTTTTTCATCTAATATGTATATTTTACTTCAGCTTCAGTTAACAAAAATGTTTCTGTTTTATTTAACAGAAGCGGAGTATTATCAGTGCAGGACTGCGAGAGAGAAATAAAGCTTGATGTTTATCTTCACAGGTGGATGGGCTCTGAACAGGAAAGATCTCAAACTCATACAGACCATCGGCAAAGGAGAGTTCGGAGGTGTGTGAAGATCTGCGTGATGCTGTGTTTGAGGACGAAGAACCAGTGTGTAATCTGTGTGTGTGTGTGTGTGTGTGTGTAGACGTGATGGTGGGAGATTACCGAGGGACGAAGGTAGCAGTGAAGTGCATCAAACACGACGCCACGGCTCAGGCCTTCCTCGCTGAAGCTTCAGTCATGACGTGAGTACAGATCATCAGACTGACCTTCACCTGGACTTTACACAGGTGCGCAAGCGTCCAGCTCCAGCGGCTGCTTCAGCGTCAAATCTCACTGATTTTGATCAAGTAAGCGTCAGAATAACTGCAGTCATATCTCCAGATGAACACTTGCTGGACTATAAAAGCCTGACGGAGCAAATATGATTCTTGACAAAACACACATGCAGAGTTTTTAAAGTCTGATGGATTCTGATTGGCTGCCAGTGCTTTCAGTGTGTGTGTGTGTGTGTGTGTGTGTGTGTGTGTGTGCTGCAGTCAGCTGAGACACACTAACCTGGTGCAGTTATTAGGGGTGATCGTGGAGGAACGAGGCAGTTTGTTCATCGTGACTGAATACATGACCAAGGTCAGTGCCGTTTCTCTCAGTGTTGCTGTTAAATGTTGAATCGTGAACTCATTAATGCCATTAAGTGCTTATGATCTACTGCTGATGAGTTATCACAATGTTTACAGTATTGTATTTATATGGTAATATGTTGTAGATGGTTTAAGAGTGCATGTATAATCTCTTAAATTGTTTTGTGTGCAGCTGGAAGTAGTAATGCAGAAACATTTCAAAATAAGAGTCTCAGTGTATTTCCAGCTTGTTTATAGTTAAAAGTCCTGCATTATATCTAATATTTTTAAACTAATAGTGTTTCAGCTTCATACTGTATCTGATCAGCATCTTCTTATACATATATATATATATATATATATATATATATATATATATATATATATATATATATATATATATAGTGCTGTCAAATGATTAATTGTGATTAATCACATCCAAAATAAGTTTGTTTACCTAATATATGTGTGTATACACACATACAGTATATATTTAGAAAATATTTATATAAAAATGGTTATATATCTTTAAAAAAAAAAAAAGATTTAAATTATGTATTCTGAGGGTCTTAAAGCATTTGTAAAGTTAATTTCTGTACTAAAAACTATGCTTTTTTTTTCTTTTCTTTTTTTTCTTTTTAGCTATTTTTACATGTATTCCAGGTCATTGTGAATGCATTGTGAGGGTTATTTAGCAGGCATTTAATCAGTGATGCTGAGAGATCCTGTTTAATTAATGCAATCTGAGACGCCTGGTTTATTTGGTGATCGTGTGTGTGTGTGTGTGTGTGTGTGTGTGTGTTGAGCAGGGCAGTCTGGTGGATTACCTGCGCTCTCGGGGCCGGACCGTGTTGGGCGGCGAGTGTCTACTCAAGTTTTCTCTGTGAGTAAAGCATCAGTCAGTCAGCTGTGTGTGTGTGTGTGTCCAGCGGGATCTTCAGTGTGTGTGTGTGTGTGTGTGTGTGTCCGTGTCGCAGTGACGTCTGTGAGGCCATGGAGTATCTGGAGGCCAATAACTTCGTGCACAGAGATCTGGCGGCTCGTAATGTGCTCGTGTCCGATGATAACATCGCCAAAGTCAGCGACTTCGGACTGACCAAGGAGGCATCGTCCACTCAGGACACGGCCAAGCTGCCCGTCAAATGGACCTCGCCTGAGGCGCTGCGAGAGAAGGTACGCTTCTGCGCATTTCAAGAAGAACTCGCAGTAATATTGAAGCTTGTTTCCTGATGGATGTTTGATCGTGCAACAAGATCATATTCTGCATTTAAAGCATGTGAACGATTGGCTTTTGCTGTAGTTTGTGAACGTTTCTGTTTGACTCGTTCTGCTTTGTTGCATCGCTCCTGATGTGAAAAGCCTTTTATTTTCAAAGAACCTCATCAGTACTACTTTCATGTCATTAATAGATTTTTCTCTGGTGTTTTCACAGAGGTTTTCCACTAAATCTGACGTGTGGAGTTACGGCGTTCTGCTGTGGGAGATTTACTCTTTCGGGCGAGTGCCGTACCCCAGAATTGTAAGACTTTCATTGTTTTGATCAAGATTTATATATATATATATATGGTAACACTTTATTTTACGGTCTCTTAACTAGTTGCTTATTGGCATGCATATTACTAGAATATTAGCCATATATTAAGTTATTAAGCAAATATTAATGCCTTATTGTGCATCCCTAATCCTTCCCAACACCTAAACTTAACAACTATCTTACTAACTATTAATAAGCAAATTAGGAGTTTATTGAGGGAGAAGTCGTAGTTAATAGTGAATAAGTGTTCCCTGTTCTGAAGTGTTACCATATATATAAGTGCTGTCAATCAATTAAAAAAAATTAACGAATTAATCGCACATTTTTTAACCGCAAAATTAATGATTAATCGCGATTAATCCCACCTAACATTAACGTTTTTAAATATACTTTTATTTTGCAATAATTTCACATTAAATCTTCAAATGAATGTAAAAACAACATAAAGACAGTATGTATATTTTAATATTTGTTTAATGGCATCTTTATTTGTGACTGAAGGCCACTGAGACCAATATAAAATAGTTTTTCCCCTAATATTTAACCATTGCATTACAGTATAATTGAGAGCTATCGATTTTAACATTCATTAGCCTTTAAAAAAATAGCTTGTAATTTAAGTGAATTTAAAGCAGGCATCCGTCTGTCTCGGAAGACAATGGTAACGCTGTCTGGTGTGATGTGTGATGTGTGATCAGCGGTCCGAGTCCAGCCTGACCGTCTCTGTCACAGGTGATGCACATGAAATCGGAGGCTGGTAGGAGGTCTGGGTCTGGTTCTGGTTCTGGTTCTGGTTCTGCTGCCTCTGTTTCCTCTATTATCATGTGTCCTCCAGCTGCAGGTTCCTCTTCTCCTCGCCTCTTTTGACCTGAACGTCAGTTCCCAGATGTTTGGGTCGATGTCAGTCAGCTTCATGTCGCGTTTGCAGACATCTTTCAGTGTGACTGCAGCATTGGGCGACCCTTTGGGCGCTTCTGATGGTGTAGGGTTCAGATGACGCACCATTCGAAGTTGATAGTGCCCTTCATGCTGAGCAACTGTGGGGGGGCGGCCGATCTTCTTCAGCAGCTCTCTTCTGTTTACGAGCTCAAACGCCTTGCTACGGTCTATGGAGCTGACGCACTGAGAAAACCATGTCCACAGTGGATCTCTCTGTCCTGAAGCCGCGCTGGGACTCTGGATATAGACGCGGTCAGCGAGCAAGGACCATCTAGAACATTTGGCCATCTGCGCCACCCTTGCATTAAAGTCACCCAGAATGTAGACAGGCTCCGACGATGGAAAATTGCTAGTGGTTGCATCTAGAGCCTCGTAACACTGGTCCATGTTCTCTGGGTTCATCCGCACGTCTCCCTTGCCAAAAGAAGGTGTAGTGTTCCTCCTTTATTGATCCATTGTCTGGGAGTCGTGTCTTTTGCAGGACTGCAATATCCACTTTACATCCGTGCAGCTCGCGACCAATGGCTGCAGTCTTGCGAGCGTTGTCAATTCCTTGAAGGTCGCTGGTGACTTGGTTTTCTTCTAAGGAAACATGAAGACCTAATGCTCTCAGCCTCTCAGCAGCACCGACTTAATCCAGAGGAATGAAGAGCATTACGTTTGGAGCCAGTTTGGCTGCAGGAGCTGCCGGAAAGATGTCGATGTCAACGATTCAACCGCCTTAAGGGCTCCACACCGGATTTTTCCTCAAGGCTTACTCCCGAAGCCTGTAACCGGGTATCTGCAAGGCAGCGGAGGTTTGGAATCAGAGTTTACCTTCCCAGGCTGACGAGTCCCGTCTCCCCGAAGCAGCTGGTTTAGAGCCCGGTGACCCGTCTTCGCCCCGTCTTCGCTCGCTCTCCTGTCAGGGGTAGTTCCGCCGGGCTCAGAGACCAGGGTTGTTATAAGGTTGTTTTGGCTGCTGTTACTTTAAGAGCTGCTGCTGCTGAACATGACACAGATCTGAACTCTCTTCACCTTTTCTGACTCACTTCAGGTCTTAAGTCTCTATTAATGAGCGGACGAGTTGAATCGGGTTTGTTAGATGCTCCAGGACAGTTTGTAAAACAGTTTCTGAGACATGTTCTTAAATGGGACTAATATATAAGATATTACATGCATGCACAGTTTTAAAGCAGCTTTAATTGCCTTTTTGGTAACTTCATGCCTTAACTGACCACGACATTGCATGCACACAGTTTCATTCACGTGTTGATATGAATTTATACAGGCTACAGTGCGCGGCGGCACGCGCTATTAGCACAGTACCGTTTCCGCTCGTTTGACTCACGCCTGGCGCTGAAGAGAAGTGGAGCGCGTCTGAATCATCTCCCATTTGATGTGGGTGTAAAGACATTCTGAGACTGAATGAATGCACTTCTTGTCAAGAGAAAAAGCTCCGCCCCTGCATTAGTTACGTTAAATATTTTTAAAGCGTTCATCGCTAAAAAAATTCATTGCCACATCCTCTTGTTCCACGCTTTCAAGATTTATCTTAAGCAGTAAGTTTTGGGAGTTATCCTGGAAAGTCTGTCTGCTCCCAAAACTTTCTGCCAGATTCTGATATATATATAAAAAGTGTGTGTGTGTGTGTGTGTGTGTGTGTGTGTGTGTCCCTGCAGCACAGCTATATTTGTAGCAATAGCCAACAATACATTGTATGGGCCAAAATGATTGATTTTTCTTTTATGCCAAAAAGATCATGTTCTATGAAGACATTTAGTAATTTTTTTACCGTAAACATATCAAAACTTCATTTTTGATTAGTAATATGCATTGCTAAGAACTTCATTTGAACAACTTTAAAGGAGATTTTCTCAATATTTAGATTTTTTTGCTCCCTCAGATTCCAGATTTTCAAATAGTTGTATCTCAGACAAATATTGTCCAACA
>CM056147.1:270000-355000 GCA_029620275.1 Acrossocheilus wenchowensis
ACGTGAATTTGTGTCACTCAGGTTTGTTCTAGAACGTGCTAATTGAGGAGGCTTTGGAGCGCTGTGTAATTAGCAGTGAAAGCAGTATTTGTTCTACCTGCAGTCAGTCTAAGACTCGATTTAGAGTCTGATGTAGTTTTCAGATCATGATCTGTGACCGAAGGCTCTTTGCTTGCTTGCAAATCTCTTTATATTTGCGAACACACACACACACACACACACACACACACACTTCTGTGAGCCGCCCTAAAAATACGCCGCCATCTCAGCCGATGCTTCCACCACAATTAGCGTCTATTCAGAGCCGCGTGCGCAGACAGCCAAATTTGCATTTCCGTCACGGATGTCTGCCCTGCCCAGCGTCACATAAACCCTTCCTTCTGTTTATATCCAGAAAACACGCTTTCATTTCGTCCTCCAGCTCCTCGAGGTGTGCGGACGAGGCCGGAGCTATGACCTTTGACCTTTGGTCTGGAGGAGCGAGGATGCAGATCCGGCTCCCTGCAGTCACGTCTGCGCTGAATCTCTTTTGACAGCGGATGTTAATGGTAGCTTTGCTTTCTTCAGCTGTGTGTCATTGGCTTATGTAATGTGCTTGTTTTCTCTGAAGCGTAAGACTAATTGCCCTCTTCGTATCGGCGCAAAACTGCGTTTGTACGTTATTAGAGCTCTATGAAATCTGTCTCTATTTTTCCCAAATGTCTGTTTTAATTGTCTAGATTTCATTTTGATGGTTAAATTATGTTTTTGTGGTAAAAAAAAATGTCTAATTAAATCATAAAACTTATACAGATTAACAAAACAATTTTTTTTTTTTTTTAGGGCCATATGATATTAATTTAATTTATTTTCATTTAAATTTTTCTGTTTTTTTTTTTTTTTGTTTTTGAATTTTTTATGGATGCTGTAATGGTTAAAATAAATTGATAAAGTGCATGTCTAATTAAATGAAATAATGAAATCAACTACAATTTATTAAAGTTTACTAAAGATTTTAAATATGAATTCTGTTTTTGATTTTGTTTGTCACTAGGCTTTACTTGATTCTGTTTCATTGATCAAATTAAATATTAGGAAACAAAAACATGCATAATTAAATTAAATCATGAAAAAAATGACATTTTTAAGGCCAATTCATTTTATTTTTCCCAGAATTATTATTTATGTTACTTTTCTGGATTCTACTTTAATGGTTAAATCAAATTTTTGTATTTAAAAACATAAAATTGTGAAACCTTTACGGTACGATTTAACAACAATTTATTAAAAGTTATATATGCTTAGGGCCTTAGGAAATTCATTTATTTTTCCCTAATCAAAATTATTGGTTTAACTATTGAATTTATAAACCTTTCACAATTTATTAAAATTTTTACAATTCATTTTTCTGGATTTATGATTTTATACAAATGTGTTATCAAAAATGGTGGCAATTACATGAAGTATGTCTAGTTAGTAGAACAACCTCAGATGCACAATTCACATTTACACAGCGGTCTTTTGAGCTTTAATATTACAGACACTAGTCTGACACTGGATTAATTGTGCAGCCAAAATTTGCCAAATTCCACTATTATACTGTAAATTACATTTTTATGAGTGGATTCTGTGATTCAGTCCATGTTCTCTGTCCTGCATTACATGCCTCCTGATGGATGTTCTCAGATCTGCTGTGTTTTATCTTCACATTAGCTGTAGTTCGTGTCTCTAGGGTCGCAGCGTTGAGTTTAGCAGGGAGCTTGACCTTGGAGACAAAAACTCCATCAGCCTGTGAGCGGCTGGCTGACACACACACACACACACACACACACACACTCACGCTGCGTTCAGCCCTGGCATGCTGTATCACACCACTGACGTCAGCGTTTGCGCTGTTATTAGCCTGCCTCCCCGCGCGTCATGAAATGAGAAATACAGCACACAAACTCAATCCTGCGCACACTCCAGGCGGCGGATTTATCACAAATCCTCTCGGGACGAACTGAAGACGTGATCTGAAGTCATGAGACGAACCAAAACACACCTTCAGCAGCCTGACCTTCACTTCTGCCCCGTTTCTGACCTCTGACCTCTCTGCCCTCTCAGTAATTTCAATCAGGAATTTAATAGAAAAAACAGCACTATTTAGACCCCAAAAGCTACTGTATTTTTTGAACCTACATAATACAAAATATTTTTTACAATATATGTCACAAATACTACTAATAATAAGGTATAAACACAAATATCTTACTAAAATCAAGAGAGCTACATTTTATATATATATGTGTGTGTGTGTGTGTGTGTGTACACTGTATATATATAGAGAGAGAGAGAGAGATACACTGAACAAAATTATAAACGCAACACTTTTGTTTTTGCCCCCATTTTTCATGAGCTGAACTCAAAGATCTAAGACTTTTTCTATGTACGCAAAAGGCCTGTTTCTCTCACATATTGTTCACAAATCTGTCTAAATCTGTGTTAGTGAGCCGAGGTACTCCATCCACCTCACAGGTGTGGCATATCAAGATGCTGATTAGACAGCATGATTATTGCACAGGTGTGCCGTAGGCTGGCCACAATAAAAGGCCGCTCTAAAATGTGCAGTTTTATCACACAGCACAATGCCACAGATGTCGCAGGTTTTGAGGGAGCGTGTAATTGTCATGCTGACTGCAGGAATGTCCACCAGAGCTGTTGCCCGTGAATTGAATGTTCATTTCTCTACCATAAGCCGTCTCCAAAGGCGTTTCAGAGAATTTGGCAGTTCGTCGTCGTAACCGGCTTGAGTGGGTAAATGCTCACATTCGATGGCGTCTGGCACTTTGGAGAGGTGTTCTCTTCACGGATGAATCCCGGTTTTCACTGTACAGGGCAGATGGCAGACAGCGTGTATGGCGTCGTGTGGGTGAACGGTTTGCTGATGTCAGCGTTGTGGATCGAGTGGCCCATGGTGGCGGTGGGGTTATGGTATGGGCAGGCGTATGTTATGGACAACGAACACAGGTGCATTTTATTGATGGCATTTTGAACGCACAGAGATACCGTGACGAGATCCTGAGGCCCATTGTTGTGCCGTTCATCCACGACCATCACCTCATGTTGCAGCATGATAATGCACAGCCCCATGTTGCAAGGATCCGTACACAATTCCTGGAAGCTGAAAACATCCCAGTTCTTGCATGGCCAGCATCACCGGACATGTCACGCATTGAGCATGTTTGGGATGCTCTGGATCGGTGTATACGACATAGTGTTCCAGTCCCTGCCAATATCCAGCAACTTCACACAGCCATTGAAGAGGAGCGGACCAACATCCCACAGCAACAATCAACAACCTGATCAACTCTATGCAACGGAGATGTGTTGCACTGCGTGAGGAAAATGGTGGTCACACCGGATACTGACTGGTTTTTTGCACCAACATATCTAAACTCACTAGTTCAAACTTATGCACCCTCCAGAAGCTTGCGTTCTGCAAGTGAGCGACGCATTGTGGTGCCATCACAAAGAGGTACCAAATCCCTCTCACTTGACCTTTTCCTGGACTGTGCCCAGCTGGTGGAATGGCCTCCCGATCTCAATTCGAACAGTCTTTAGCCATTTTCAAAAATCATCTAAAGACACATCTTTTTCACCAGCACCTGACCAACTAATACTAACACTCACCTATTCTATCTAATTTGAAAAAATAAAAAAATAGCTATGTGTACTGTGCTGGACTAAGTGAGACTTGTCATGGCACTTGTATACTGCTGCACTCTCGATGTTCTGATTGCTTCTATTGTTCTCATTTGTACGTCGCTTTGGATAAAATGTAAATGTAAATTGTGGCCAGCCTACGGCACAGCTGTGCAATAATCATGCGGTCTAATCAGCATCTTGATATGCCACACCTGTGAGGTGGATGGAGTATCTCGGCAAAGGAGAAGTGCTCACTAACACAGATTTAGACAGATTTGTGAACAATATTTGAGAGAAATAGGCCTTTTGTGTACATAGAAAAAGTCTTAGATCTTTGAGTTCAGTTTGAGATCTGGACTGCAGGCCAATTCAGCACCCGGACTCTTCTACTATATAGCCATGCCGTTGTAATAGCTGCAGTATGTGGTTTTGCATTGACCTGCCGAAATACACGTCATCTGGAGGGGAGCATATGTTGCTCTAAAACCTTTATTTACCTTTTAGCATTCATAGTGCCTTCCAAAACATGCAAGCTGCCCATACTGTATGCACTTATGCACCCCATACCATCAGAGATGCTGGCTTTTGAACTGAACGCTGATAACATGCTGGAAGGTCTCCCTCCTCTTTAGCCCGGAGGACATGGCGTCCGTGATTTCCAACAAGAATGTCAAATTTGGACTCGTCTGACCATAGAATACTTTTCCACTTTGAAACGAATTTTAAATGAGCCTTGGCCCACAGGACATGCCGGTGCTTCTGGACCATGTTCACATATGGCTTCCTTTTTGCATGATAGAGCTTTAGTTGGCATCTGCAGATGGCACGGTGGATTGTGTTTACCGACAGTGGTTTCTGGAAGTATTCCTGGGCCCATTTAGTAATGTCAATGACAGAATCATGCCGATGAGTGATGCAGTGTCGTCTGAGGGCCTGAAGACCACGGGCATCCAACAAAGATCTTTGGCCTTGTCCCTTACACACAGAGATTTCTCCAGTTTCTCTGAATCTTTTGATGATGTTATGCACTGTAGATGATGAGATTTGCAAAGCCTTTGCAATTTGATGTTGAGGAACATTGTTTTCCACAATCATTTTACGCACTCTTTCACAGATTGGAGAGCCTCTGGCCATCTTTACTTCTGAGAGACTCTGCCTCTTTAAGACATCCCTTTTATAGCTAATCATGTTACAGACCTGATGTCAATTAACTTAATTAGTTGTTAGATGTTCTCCCAGCTGAATCTTTTCAAAATGTCTTGCTTTTTCAGCCCTTTGTTGCCCCCGTGTCAACTATTTTGCGACCTGTAGCAGGCATCAAATTTGAAATGAGCTCATTTAGTGGATAAAAGTGTAAAATTTCTCAGTTTAAACATTTATGTTCTCTATGTTCTATTGTGAATAAAATATTGGCTCATGTGATTTGAAATTTTATTCAAATTTAAAAAACGTCCCAACATTTCCGGAATTCAAGTTGTGTATGTATATATGTATATATTTATATATATATATATATATATATATATATATATATATATATATATATATATATATATATATATATATATATATATATAATATAATATTTTTTTTTTTAAATACATAATTTGAAATATTTATTGTTGTTATTATTATTATTATTATTATTATGTTTTATAGTCCTCTTATATTTGTTTCTTGGAAATGTGTTAATAGTATTTATAGCATTATACAGTACATATTTGTTCCCATCTACAGTGGGGTGCAAATAGCATCTGCCCTTTTTGCTCCTGTGAAAAGAATCACAGCTTGACCCTTCAGTCACTTCACACTCTCTGCTTGTTCTCTGTTCCTGCAGATGGATGATTTCCCGCACAAACCTCAGGAGTGTGTGTGTGTGTGTGTGTGTGTGTGTGTGTGTGTGTGTGTGTGTGCGCACGTTTTTGTGACAAATGAGGACAAATGTGTATAATGACGAGGGTATGACAGGTATTACAAGGACAAGGTGACTTTTCAGGACATTACTCCATGTCCCCACTTTTATTTCACGCTTATAAATCACTCAGAATGGAGTGTATTGAAAATCTGAAATAGCAGAAAGTCTCCTGTAAGGGGTAGGTTTAGGTGTAGTGTTGGTGTAGGACAATAGCACATACAGTAAGTACAGTATAAAAACCATTACGCCTATGGAGAGTCCCCACTTTTCACAAAAACAAACGTGTGTGTGTGTGTGTGTGTGTCTGTGTGTGTGTTTGTGCTAATAATCTGATCTGATTCCCCGGGTGGCGGCTGCCTCGTCCGGTTTAACTTTGTGAAATATCAAGGGTCTTGGAGTCAGCGAGAACATGTTTCCTGCACCAGTTGTCACGGTGGATTTGCATATTCTCGTTGACATTCAGCCTCGGCGTCCGCACGACCCTCACCCAGCGCCTGCAGAGATCGAGCGGCGCGAGGGGCCCTGGGCCCCTGGGAGCCTCACCAGCACAGAGATGCTGTTCTTTTGACCCTTTCCTGCTCTTTTGTTGGAGCTGAAACTGAAATAGAGCTGCGGTGATGCTTCATAAGGCATCTTTACTCAGTAGTGCTGCACGGTATACCCGTACTGAAAAAGTATCATGATACCCTGCTTATAAAAATCATACGATTCCTCATTTTACTAGTACTGGTACTTTAAGAATGCATTTTAATAAGAGTAAAACACTGTTTATTTAGGGCACTATGATTGGATTCCAGTCATAAGAGAGCGGTTTCGTTTACTACACACACACTGAAGCATGTGACGCTCGCGGTGTTTTCTGCCTCTGCGGCCTCGATATAAGAGTACATAAACACATAAACATCATCTCTAGAACTGCTCTGAGAGTCACTTCATCAGAATTTTATATTTTCTTTTGCGGAAAACTATCGTCATATCATATACAAACAAGCATAGTTCACAGCAACCCATCAAAATAAAAGTTTGATTTAACTTGACAGAAATATATTAGTTAATTAGTTAATGTAACGATAGTGCTACTACTACTAAAAATATTATTAAAACAATATTTAAGGAATATTTACCAGAAAAATTATTTACCAGAATTTATTTACCAGGGAAATATAACCTCTCTCTATCTCTCTCTCTCTCTCTCTCTCTCTCTCTCTCTCTCTCTCTCTCTCTCTCTATATATATATATATACAGTAGTGGTCAGAATTATTGGTAGCCTTGGTAAATATGATCAAAGAAGGCTGTGAAAATTAATCTGCATTGTTAATCCTTTTGATCTTTTATTTAAAGAAATCACAAAAATATAACCTTTTATTGGATAATAAGAATTTAAAATGGGGGGAAATATTCTGAAATAAATGTTTTTCTCAAATACACGTTGGACACAATTATTGGCACCCCTAGAAATTCTTATGAGTAAAATATCTCTGAAGTATATTCTCATTCATATTCACAATTTTGAGCACTCCAGGGTGATTATGAACATGAAATTATCCAGCCATGGCTTCCTGTTTCACAGAAATATAAATAGGAGGGAAAACAAAGCCCAAATTCTCTTAATCATTATCACAATGAGAAAAACCAAAGAATATATTTCTGATGTACAGCAAAAGATAATTGAGCTTCACAAATTAGTGAAGTGGCTTTAAGAAAAGAGCTAGAGCAGTGAAAATTTCCATTTCCACCATCAGGACAATAATTAAGAGTTTACAATCAACATAAAATGTTATGAAACTACCTGGAAGAGGACGTGTGTCTATATCGTCCTAATGCACGGTGAGAAGGAGAGTTTGAGCGGATAAAGACTCTCCGAGGACCACAGCTGGAGAATTGCAGAAAATAGTTGAGTCTCGGGGTCAGAAAACCTTTAAAAAAAAATAGTCAAACAGCACCTACATCAGCACATGTTGTTTGGGAGGGTTTCAAGAATAATTCTCCTCGCTCATCCAAAAACAAACTCCAGCATATTCAGTTATCAGACACGACTGGAACTTCAGATGGGACTGGCTTCTATGCTCAGATGAAACTACAAAATTAGCTTTTTGGCAGCAAACACACCAGATGAGTTTAGTACAAACAAGGATAAAAAAGTACCCCATGTCCACGGTTAAATATACTGCTGGATCTTTAATGTTGTGGTCTGTTTTTCTGCTGGAGGTCCTGGACATCTTGTTCAGATGCATGGCATCATGGATTCTATCAAATACCAACAGATAAAAAATCAAAACCTGACTGACTCTGTTAGAAATCTTATAATGGGCCGTAGCTGGATCTTCCATCAGGACAACAATCCAAAACAAGCCTAAAAAACAACACAAAAATGGGTCACTGAGCACAAAATGAATCCTCTGAGCTGAACCCTGTAGAAGATGAGTGAAGTGAACTGAAGAGAAGAAGCAGTGAATCTGAAGGGTCTGGAGTGATTCTGTATGAAGGAATGGTCTCTGATCTCTTGTCAGATGTTCTCCAAACTCTTCAGGCGTTACAGGAGAAACTCAGAGCTGTTATCTCAGGAAAAGGACATTGCAATAATTGGGTGCCAATAACTGTGGCAAACATGAACTAGAGAAAGCATTTATTTCACAGTGAGATCCCCCCCCCACGCCACTTTCAGTTGTTTTACTTCAGTGATTGGTTAGAATTTTTTGAATTTATTTTAATGAAAGATCAAAAGGATAAACAATGCAGATTCATTTTCACAGCCACCTTTGCTCATGTTTATCAAGGGTCCCAATATTAGTGGAGGGCACTGTATATTCTTAAAAACCTAATAAATCCTTATAATTTAATTAGACATGCTTTTGATTATTCAAATTTAATGAAACTATTACAATGGAATCCAGAATGTTAATGGAAAACACAGATTCACAGAATTTGATAAAAAATAAAACTGAATTTGAGAAAAATAATGAAACGTTTCTAGGGCCATATTTAATTTTTGTTAAACTTTTAATTAATTTCTGTTCAATTTTGTACATTTCATGAACTCAATTAATTAGAAATGCTATTTGATACATTTTTTAAATAAAATAAATTAAAATAAAGTTTAGAAAAATGTAAAAAAAAAAAAAAAAAAAAAAACGGAATCCAGAAAAGTTACAACAGATAAAAATGGAATTTGGAAAAATGGTATGTGATTTTTATTTTTATTTATTTATTTAAGGGGGATGATAGATGAAATAACTATAACCTCCATTGTCTATTATTTAATTACTTTTCCTGTTGTTTTATGTTTTTGTCATAGTATCGGTTCAGTAGTTGTATCAAGATAGTCAGGTATCGTATCGAAGTCAAAAGTTTGGTATCATGACTATACTACGACAAAAATTCTGAGTAAAGACATCATAAAAGCCTGCTCTGACCCACCTCAACCCCAAATATAAAAGCATAAAGTTGTATTTTTATATGCAATATAAAATGCATATAACTGGACGTATGCCACCGCTGAGCAGCAGTCTAAATGCCACTTCAGAAGCGTTTCTGTGCCACCTCTGCAGTGTAAACAATAGTCTAATCGTGCACGTCATCATGCAAAACATGGTTCATCCAAGAACTGTTCAGGCATTTCTTCACCCTCATGTTATTCCAAAACCTGTATGACAGAAAACATGTTTCCCAGGATATTAATGATGCTCTTTTCTCCAACAAAAGATGGTGACTGATTCTGTAAAACTCCAAAACGGACAAGAAGATGTTGAATAAATAAAAAATAAAAAAACTTTTATTGCAGACTTTTGACTTTTCTTCTCAAAACTGCAAGTTTACATCTCGCAGTTTAAAGATATAAAGACTCAGTATTCTAAGTTTGCATATCACAAATTTGACCATCTTCCTCCGAATTCTCAGTTTATGTCTCACAATTTTAATGTTTTTCTCATAATTCTGAGAATCCATCTAGCAGTTTTGACTTTTTTACTCTGAATTCTGAGTATATATCTTGCAATTCTTTCTTTTTCATGAGAAAAGACTGAGTATTCTAAGATTAGATATTAATTAGAAGTTAATATCTAAAAAAAAAAAAAAGAAGTCAAAATTGCATTTATTTTTTGTATTCCGTGGTGAGAACAAGTCTTCATAAGAAGGTATTAACAGAAACAGATATTTTTTGTATCGTGCAAAAACATCTGCAACTCAAGTCTGAATGTGTTTTTATCACTGAAATAACTGGGACAATGGAAAATACCTCCTGCTAAACATCTTTTATGTTCCACAGATGGAAGTCTGAAATGACATGATGGTGAGTAAATGATGACAGGATTTATATTTTGGGGTGAACTATTCCTTTAAAAACACGCCTGAGTAAGAGGTCTGAATCATTCCCTGATCCCAGGAGCATTGCTGTGCTGCTTAAATAAGACCTTGTGATCTCTTGCTGGAAAAACTTACATTCACATGCATTCGTGACTCATATTGAGAGTTTTACTAAGCAGTTACATGATTCCTGCTGCTCTTGTGAAAAAAAAAAAAAGAAATTAAAGGAGGATTTATTCTCTGAAATATACATATTTTTATACATATGCTGCTCCTTTCAACAGACGTTCAGCTGCAGGGTTTTATTTGTCAACCCATATGTTAAAGATCAGCTCAGGATGCAGAGGCTTACTTTGTTAATTAGGTTAATTCACTGCACCATAACCTGCATTAATCTGTTCTGAGAATCTGCACATCTCAAAAGATTGAAAATTTTGTTTTGTTTTGTTTTTTGCACGTTGGTTTCTCATGATAACATTAGCTGCTCCGGGTGTGTGTGTTCATGGTGTGTGTGTGTGTGTGTGTGTGTGTGCACTGTGGATGGGTTAAATGCAGAGCACGAATTCTGAGTATAGGTCACCATACTTGGCTGTATGTCACGTCACACTAGTTAAGGATAGTGGATGCATCAGATTTTGTGCAGTAGTTGCATTCCACCTAAAGCATTTAATAACTTGATGATTCCAGTGAGTCTTTGTGCTAAAGCCCGCAAGCGTCGCCTCATTCTGCTGATTCAAAAATCCAGCATTTTCCTTACATTGCACATGCATATGACCCGCTTTTCCTGTGCATGACGTCTGCTTTAGCATGCACTGGTCTGTCTTTGTGATTTTCTTCTGCAGATGATGACCTTACTGTCACAGACATGTTACTCACTGAGACACTGAGGCTTGGAGACATGAGAGCTCCTCTCCGTCTCTGTCACACACATGTACTCTGGGATCATCTCACATCCTTCGTATTTTGTTTTTTGCTATTTGTATTTTGTTTTCTGCAATGCAATGCATGTTGGATTAACCATTATAGACCAACATGCATTTAGGGTTGGCTATTATAGACCAAAATGCATGAAGGGTTAGCCATTCAAAGACCAAAATGCATGCAGGATTTGCCATTATAGAACAAAATGCATGTAGCATTATCCATTATAGACCAGCATGCATTCATGGTTGGCCATTATAGACCAAAATGCATTTGGGGTTGGCAATTATAGACCAAAATGTTTGTAATCATTGAAAAATGATTTCAATCACAGTCCTAATATGAGTCATTTGAATAACCATGTGCCTTATTTGGGGTAATCTAATGAATTTGAACTTGATGTTTTCAGTATCACAAATTTTATAACGTAGCTTCTCATTATGTAATAACTTGCATTGCAAAATAAAACAGTTGACAGACTTCTACCATCACACGTAAAATACTGGCCAGCCCTAATTATAATTATGCTGCTTTCCTTCCTTTAATTCAGTCACTATACGTATCTTTTTGGTGCTCAGACATCTACATAGAACATCATTTTTTGGTTGTTTAGATTTTTTATGTTTAAACCAGCAGATATGCATGCAAATGTGTAGCTGTGAGCACAAGATGCTGTTTTGCTAGAGAACGTGTTGGTGTGAGTGGGCGGGTGTGAATACGAGTAAGATATGACAAGATTGGTTCTGAAAGCTGTCAATTATCTTTGCTCCTGTCGTTGCTGTTCTCTATGCGCTGCTGAAATAGAACCGAGGGCTCAGCGGTGACAGAATCCCAAAAAGGCGTCTCGCCTCTGTTGCAGACCTGGAGGTGAACAGCGGGGACTCAAATGAAAGTAAACAAAAATAAACACCTCGAAGGAGGCAGAGTTCCAGGCGAATTGCAGAACAGCTTTGCAGTGTTGGTGTGGTAAATTACAAATTTCCCCAGCAAGTCTAAAAGGGACTTTTAGAGTGACAGCAACTTCCTGCGTCAAAGCATCTGGAAACCATTCATTTTCAATGAGAGCTGGTGATGAGACGGTTGAGCATTGACGCAATGTGGCAGCTGCCAATGGAAGAGCAGAGACGCTCATGTGATACAGATGCATACTGCTGTAGAAAACCAAAGAAAATACAGACTCCAGAGATGCATGCTTTGCAGTGCTGTGGAAACTGGAATAAGTGATATATTTATAAGAATAGTTCATCTAAAAATGGACATTTTTGAGGATGAGTTTGTTTCTTCATCAGGTTTGTAGAAATGTGTCGCTGCATCAGTGTCTCAGCAATGGATGCTCTGCAGTGAATGGGTGCCGTCAGAATGAGAGTCTGATAAAAACATCACAATAATCCACAGCACTCCAGTCCATCAGTTAACATCTGGAGAAGACAAAAGCTGAAACAAATCCAGCATTTAACTAAAATACGAGTTCATAATCCATAATAACGCTTGTTTCCATGGTTTTTGATTAATTAGTTCCGCACCTGTTTTCTGTTCCTCCCTGATTGTGTTCAGTATATATAGTCTGTGTTCTTCATTACTACTTTGTCTGCTATCGTTTTGGATTTATGTTTGGTTGTGCCCTTCCCAGTCTGTGAAATATTAAAAAGAACCCTTGTTTGTACTCCTTCGTCGTGCGCGTTTCTTTACACACCAAACCACGTAACAGAATAGCAGACCATCAAGTGAGTAAGATTAGCTGAGTTTTTTTTTTCTTTATTTTTATTTTATTTGTTCCTCTCCCGGAATGGCCTTGTCAGCTGTCCAACTCCTGTGCCTGGAGCAGATGGACCGTTCGCTGGAGGACCATACCAGGGACTTTCTCGATCTGGCGTGCCTTACCGACTTCCCGGACCGCTCGCTCTGTGTTTTCTACATCACCAGCTTGAGCGAGCGGTGTAAGGCACACCTGCCAGCGGATGGTCCCAAGGAGAATTTCGCCACTTGTGTGGAGTGGGTGCTGGAGAATAATGGACTGTTTTTCTCCGTCTGCCCTGCCGAGGACGACTCCAGCCCCACTCCCGATCCAGAGCTCCTCCCTCCCTCCAGCTCCACCTTCGTCCTCTGTCACTCCGGCTCCGCCGCAGCATTACGGATCCCTGCCTTTGCCTCAGTCGCCTGAACCGCTGGCTCCGCCTAGGCCCTCCGGATCCTCGATGTCACCCTGGCTCTGTGTCTGCTTGGCTCCATCCTGGGCTCCTACTCCACCGGCGTCATCTCCGTCAGTCGGCCCCATGGTGTCGCCTGCCCGAACTCCACCATGGCTCCTCCTGCCGTCGAGTCCAACATGGGCCACTATCCTGGCTGGCCTCTGGATTTCCACCTGGCTCCTCCTGCTCCAGGCTCCTCCCTGGCTCCTCCCACCCTCCACTCCCCCCTGGACTGACTTTTTGGACCCCTTTTGTTTTTGCCCCTTTCCTGTTGCCTGCCCCTCACCCGCTCCACGCCCACCTCCTGAACCCCTCCCTTCATCCCCTGTTGGATTGCTTTGTCGGCGCGAGGTTTTAGTTTGCTATGTCTGCCTGCCTAGTTTGTTTCCATGGTTTTTGATTAATTAGTTCCACACCTGTTTTCTGTTCCTCCCTGATTGTGTTCAGTATATATAGTCTGAGTTCTTCATTACTACTTTGTCTGCTATCGTTTTGGATTTATGTTTGGTTGTGCCCTTCCCAGTCTGTGAAATATTAAAAAGAACTCTTGTTTGTACTCCTTCGTCATGCACGTTACTTTAGACACCAAACCACTCTCATTCTTACGGCACCCATTCACTGCAGAGCATCCATTGCTAAGCAACTGATGGAATGAAACATTTCTCCAAATCTGATGAAGAAACAAACTCATTCTAATCTTGGACGGCCTGAGGGTGAGCACGTTTTCATTTCATTCCTTTAATTGTATTTTAGTGGATTAATCTTTTTTTTTTATGTTTTGTCCTGTTTCACTTATGTGTTGTGGGGTCTAAAATAATATTGCATGATTAAAATCTAGCATGACTGGCAGCCACCCCTTAGCGCTGTATTCCTGAAACTCAAGCTCAGCCCTCGGCTGTAAGGAACGCTCATCTTCAACTACTATGAACGCCACGCTGGTCTTGAGTTAGAGCTAAACTGTCTGTGTTTACATAAGCGATCCCTTAGACTGATGCAGCCATGGCAACGGATGCATTGCATGTTGGATGGCAGCTCCTGTAATCTGCGAAGTCAAGAATGACCCAGACGTGAGATTCTGGTCACGTGTGTGCGAGAGGCACTTTGATGCGACTTTCTTCCCACACAACACTAACACCTTTAGGCATCTTGTCAGATAGATGGGCTGGCCTGTCGTACTGCTTTGCTACAGACAGGTCTCTGGCCTGTTTGAGGCTTGCTGACGCTCTCAGAGGAGAGAAAGTGTGTGGATGGTGTGGAATAAACCGTGATTTTAGTTCAGAGAGAATCCAGTATTGTCAGGTGAAGCAGTGGGAATGCAAGCTGTCCGTCACTGCTGAATGAAGTATTCTTTTCTTTGACTAGAGAAGCATCATGTTTATATTGTGCAAGCATGCAATAGTCTGACTCATCTCTTCTAGACATGAATCATCTGAAGTTTCAGCGTCAGCAGTGAACAAACACTGACTCCTCTATATCAGAAGACAGATGAGTGATCTAATTAATGGGCTTCTGGATTGGATTTGTGATGCCTCATTCCAAGACATCTTTAGTTATGATCATGAAAACAACACTCTATTTAGGTTTGAGAGAGGATTTTGGGAAGTTTTTCCACTCTGACTGTACATTTAACCCTGGGTTAAGCAACATTTCATGCTAGCAATTTTGCAAGGTTAGCATCACTTTTAACTCTTGGTTATGAAGCCTTGCTTTAGTGCAAAAAAAGTAGTGGTAGCATCCGAGAGAATATGTTTATAAGATGTTGTAAAATTTAAAATATGTCTAATAGTGATGGGAAACATTTTAAAGGAGTAGATCACCAAAAATATAAATTGTGCTGAAAATGTGTTCTCAGTTCATCTAAGATTAGGATGAGTTTGTTTCTTCGTCAGATTTGTAGAAATGTGTCACTGCATCAATGGATGCTCTGCAGTGAATGGGTGCCGTCAGAATGAGAGTCCAAACAACTGATAAAAACATCACAATAATCCACACCACTCCAGTCCATCAGTTAACATCTGGAGAAGACAAAAAATATAATATAATATTTATATTAATATAAATATGAGTCCATAATCCATAATAACGCTTCCTCCAGTGAAAAAATGTTCTAGTCTGAATCAGGAGAGAAATCTGCACAGATCAAGCAGCGCTTACAAGACAAAACAGCTCTAAACTTTAAAGCTTTTGTCTTCTCCAGATGTTAACTGATGGACTGGAGTGGAGTGGATTATTGTGATGTTTTTATCAGACTCTCATTCTGACGGCACCCATTCACCGCAGAGCATCCATTGCTGAGACACTGATGCAGAGATACCTTTCTACAAACCTGATGAAACTCATCCTGATCCTAACCTGCAAATGTTTGGTTGAATCAGAAGAATTGAGTTGTTTGGAGCAAATGTATGTGTCATTTCCACGGCTCTTATTAAAACATGCCACATGCTTATTACATGCATGCTTCACTTGTAAAGTCAATGTTATTTATCTTTTAAGTTTGTAAATGAGAATGTGTGAACTCTTTAATGACTAACCCGGAGGTAAAGTATGAACAGTGTGGATTAAGGTTAAGAATGACCTAAAAGCGTGAAAAGCCCAGCAGAAGCCAACACCAGCAGTGACACATCTGATCTTCTCCTTCGTTAGAGACTTTACCTTCTCTCTGTTTACTGCTGCTTTACATCCCTCACCGTGTCCCTGTGTCACCCGGCTTTGCCCTGTCAATGCTCCTAGGCCCTCGCGCTCGCTCTGTGCTGATTGTCCATAGGACGTCGGCTGAAAGAGAATTTTCCGCTATTCGCATCCCATTTAGCCACAGCCAGCAGTCCTGCGGTCCCTCGAAGCCACTGATAATAGAAAGAGGTAAAAAAGAGAGAGAGGAAGGATAGCGCATGCATGACAGAAAAAGAAAAGATGAAGGATGCAGGATGGGGAGGGAGAAAGAGAGAGAATGAGATCATCACAGGCTAGTCTAGACCAGTCCTTTGCTGGATTGCATAACTCTCCTTCTGCTGCTTGCAGGATGCTGCGTTTATTCACAGGTAATTAATGGGCATCTCCATGGAGACCGAATTGTCCTTTGGGCATCATGTGTGGACCGATTCTTTTCCCCTTTTGCTGTTATAGCTTCCCATTTATAAGACATGAATTTATCATTACTCATCCACTGGATGAGCCTGCAATGGTAAACAAGTTGTAGAGATGCCGGATGTGTTCCAATCCAAGCTAAATTACATTCAAAAACATTACAGCTGTGTTATAAATATTTGTGCTCCTACATTCCAACATCCTAAATGAAGAGATGTCAGTGGACAAATGCTGAGAAACTGTTCAAAGGAAACAAAAATGATTTGAAAAAGCCAAACAATGAATACTCTTTTATCACGCTTGCTAATGGCAGGTGAAGTTCACTGTCCATAAATGTTTTTCACAGGCCATGAAACTGTATTTTACTTTGATTAATATGTTAGAAAAAATGGCTGTATTACAATAGTATTACTTGATTGATTTTATTTCCATTTATATTTGTAGCAAGCAGAGGTCACTTGCTGATGAAAAAGGAACTGTTGTGATTTTGTTTTAAATTTCCATTTTGGATGAAGAATATTCCATGTTACAAAAAAACAAGCCTCTTAAATATGCAGTAGTTCTTGATAATGAAAGGAGAAAGTTGTCTGAATGCGTGCAAGTCGTGAGAGATGTTTATTACACGGTTTAATTAATTTAACTTGCATTGCATTAGACCTTGGATGCATGTTATAGTAGCCAAAATAGACCTGCAAGTTTAGACCAAACAAAGGTAAGTAAATCAGAGAATTTTCGCTTGGGATAAACGATTGCTTTAATCGTCATTTACATCCTCGTAATTGTTGTTTACATCTGTCAGCATCCATTAGGTGAATGAAGGGTGTGATGGATTTGTTCTGTCATATTCTCAGCACCTGAACAGCTGCTGTTCTTTCGCCGGAGAGCATGAGGTCACGGCTGCGCTCCTCTGCTCTGTCCACTGAACCGTGTGGAGATGATTCGGCTTTGTTGTGATGGATTTTTAGATGCAACTGGATGTCCTGGACTGGTGGAAGCTTGCTTGCTTATGCAATATCAGCTTTAAATGATGTTTGAATTAGAAGTGAGTTTCTGTTTATTGGGATGGAACTGAAATCTCTAGTTTTTACGAAAGCGGGAGTTTGTTGAATGGATGTGGCTGTCATGGAAGATCGTGTGCTAAGTGACCGTACCTAAATTGCCAAAAAAAGTCCAGGTTTTGGCTTTGTTTTCCTATATTTATGGTCTCTCTACTTCCTCATACATTGTGTGTGCAGATATTTGCATTGGTTTGACTGTTCTCTGCAGACCCCGCCTCTTTATGTGTCACAATTGGTCAATTATGTACAATGCCTGCATGCTGTTCGGCTATTGGTTGAACTACTTTTCAGTCATCACCTTAAGCAAGTATGAAAACAACAGGAAAACAATGCCAAAACCCAGACATTTCAGGCGATTTAGACATCTCCGGGGAAAAAAAGGACATAAGGTCACCCCAGTAATATTAGTCCCATCTGAATAGGGCTTTAGTTTATTTCGATTCAGTGCCGTTGACTTCCCAAATCAGTGTTTGACTGATTGTCCTCACCCTACTAACCTCATTCGTCCTCACAAACGGCAAACCCTCAGCTCTGCTTTAACGCAGCTGTAGCCTACTGAGGATGCATCCGTGTTGTTTTATTATATAACGGTTGCATGCATGCTTGCTCGCATGTACACATCATGTAGCCCTGCAAAGTGTTTCATAGTCTGGCTGGCGCTGCTGGCTGTTGACTGGATGATGATGAGGTTTATCGACTTCCTGTGAAGTCATGCATACAGGGTCCAAAATGGACTTTTTACCACGCTTGCCAGTGGCGGATGAAATTTACCATCCATAAATGTTTTTCACGGGCCATGGAACTGTATTTTGCATTACGTTAAGAACAAATTGTTGTTGTTTTGTATTATTTATTTGCTGATTTTATTTGTGGCATGCATTATCACAATGCAATAGGTCAAATTATCGTCTACTAATTTTAACCTTTATTTTCATGCCAAAGCCATATTTTTACTTGGCTTTATTCTGATGCATATTATAGACATTTGGTTTGCCTCTGATTTAAAAAAGCATGCATAATTAGGCCATGTGTTATTGTATTACTGTAAAAATAACATTTTTGTCTGTTGACATGCATGCAAATCCATGAGAACATTTGGCTGATATGAGAACAAAAATGCTGCACATTGTTTTCCTGGATAATATCAGAGCGCTCGCCACCAGTAAAAGCCTGAAGAGCTCCAAACGCAGACTTTGCAGGTTCTTACTATGCTATGGAGCACAGATGAATGTGTACGTGGTATAGTCTTTGCCCTCAGCGAGAGCGACAGAACAGTTTGTTAGTAGAGCAGATCGGGAATGATTCAGTCCCGAGGGAGGGGGGGGGGGGGGTGTCAGAGAGAGAGAAAGTGAGAAAGAGGCAAAAATAGAGACATTATCACGATGCACAGAGATGTACGACTTGTTTTTATCATCTGGTGTTGATTAATTTTGGGGTAATGGAAGCTGTATTTATATCATGCATGCATGTAATGAGTTCTCACACTTACATGCCTTTGGAAGATGCTTCATTCAAAGTGGCTGACATTGCATTTGAGATATACAGTATGCAAAACAAATGCTATCCCTCACGAAAATTAACCATGGTTTTGCTACAGATTAAACCAAAAGACCATGGTAACCACAAATTAACCATACACTAACCAAAGTTTAACCATGGTATTTGTAGTAAAACTGTGGTTATACAAATGATAATCAATACCCCATGGTTACTACACTTTTACTACAATAAAACTATGGTTAATTTTTGTAAAGATTTAAAGTGCGTATAAACCTTACATTTATTTTTATTAACGCAGAATGCATGTTTGACTGTAAATGTTACTGCTGCTATTATTATCAAGTAGCTGCATCTCAGTTTGCACATTGTTAATATTACTGCTGCTGCTATTATTATTATTATCATATAGTTGCATGCAATTTGCACATTTCACTACTATTGTACAACTGTACACTTGCACATACAGATGCACATCGTCTATATTTCTACATTTTCATAGTCTGTATGTGACCCTGGAGCACAATAAGTAGCACTGGTATAAATAGCCAACAATACATTGTATGGGTCAAAATTATGGAATTTTCTTTTATGCCAAAAATCATTAGTATGTTAAGTAAAGATCATGTTCCATGAAGACATTCCATAAATTTCCTACCATAAATATATCAAAACTTCATTTTTGATTAGTAATATGCGTTGCTAAGAACTTCATTTGGACAAATTTAAAGCCGATTTTCTCAATATTTAGATTTTTTGGCATCCTCAGATTCCAGATTTTCAAATAGTTGTATCAAATATTGTCCGATCCTAACAAACCATACATCAATGGAAAGATTATTTAATCAGATTTTTTTCTTTTAATTTTTTCTGGTTTTGTTGTCCAGGGTCACATTTGTCTACTTCTGCAGCATAGTTTCTTTATTATTATTATATTATATACACATTATGTATATGTTGTACACATTATGTATTTGTGTGTGTGTGTGTGTGTGTGTGTTTTTACATAGTTTACTCCTCTTGCCACTCACTGCAAAGAAAGAATTTCTTTGCGAAACTTGTTTTCCTCACTGTGCACGTGACAATAAAGGCTTTGAATCTAAAATATGTCTCATCTTTGTTCCGTTTCTTTATTATTGTATATGATAATCCATGTGGAGGTGATGCTGACAGCTTTATACGCATGGATGGTAATCTCTGGGATTAGAGTTTTGCCCTTTTCCAAATAAACGAAAACGTTGGCGACAACGCTCAAACGGAACGCAACTTTTCGTTTGATATAAATGTTGAATTTCATTTCACACATTACTTTCTCACTTTCCCTTCACAGGATTTGCTCGCCCTCCAGATGGATGCTGCATAGATGCTCTGAATCCTTTCTGCTTACTGTCATCCCTTTCTGACGTGGAGGCGCGCGAACCGTCGCGCGATGCGTTTTGACAAGTCACGCGCGCCCGCGAAAAAAAAAAGCGCGCTTAATCCGGCGGTACGTGGGATTGGGCGGGAAGAGAGTCGTCTGAGGAATCACGGGATTGGGTGGATGGAAGAGTCAAACCGCTGCTGTGACTCAGATGAAGAGATGAATCCAATTCACTTCACTTCACTTTACCTCAGCTGAACACCGGACGGAGGCGCGGAGACACAGACCTTATTAGCGACCTAACTGGAATTAATAACAGTTTTGGGCAAATAAGGAAGAACATTAAGGAACATTCTACTATTTAACGATGGCTTTCATGGTGAAACACGTAGTCGGCGGTCAGCTGAAGAATCTGACAGGAGGTCTGACAGAAGAGAAATCTGACGGAGACAAATCCGATGCCGCCGCTCAAGGAATGACACAAGAAGAGTTCGAGCAGTACCAACAACAGCTAGAGGAGGAGAAGTAAGCACACCTACCTGATTTTTCTCAGAAATGTGTGGATTTGATGATATTTTGGGAATGGTTCTGTTGAGGTGAACGTTTGGAGAGGCGCGCGTATTTTTCGCGCTTCGTTGGAGATTTGCGCGCGCAGCTGCTCATTTCGCTCAGGGAGATTCCTGCTCAGTCAGATATTAATAATTTCTCACATTATTCACATCCACATTAGAGTTCAGCAGAATTGCGTGTGTAAATTAGAATTGTGCCCTTTCATCACGAATGTTTCTTCAGGCGCGTCAGACTTATAAATTCTGCTTGTTTGTTTGTGTTAATTGTTTATTCTCAATTAAGATTTGAATGTATTGTAAGTGCAAAAGATGACAACACTTATAGTACATTGATATTGTATGGTATGAATGAATAGCGTGAATGTATTTGCAAGGTACTTAAAAGAATACCATAGTAACGTAACGTACGCGTCCAAAAATCAATATTTCCGTTTATTTATGGAAGTAAAATATATATATATTAAGAGTTCATACGCAAAAACCATTTGAAATTTTCTTCTAAAATGAGCATTTTTATCAGGCTGCTGTATTTATGTTCAGTTATTTCACTCTAATTTCATAGAAAAGGACCTACACGTTGTCATTAGAGTAATATTATTGAGCCTAAACACAGGAGTATGATGAAAATGCTAATTTGAGATGAAAATTTGAGATGGCACTTAAAGGCTTTTGAACTCTTCATATATAGATCCAATTCTCTGCTGTACGCTTCATTAAAATCTGCTCATTTTGTTAGTACGCCTCAGGTAGAATGATTTTAATTAGGCTAGTATTTTACTCCAATTTCATTCAAACCCCAAAAGCATCTCCCCATTCAGAAGACATAAAACTAGAAAAACCCTTGGCTCACGATATGGGAAAAACCAAAATACAAGGCCATATTATCACGATGAAGTACTGCAGCCAAAGCATTTCTTGCGTTCTTCGCACGCTTTGTCTTTAGATATCAGCTCATGAAGGATAGACAGCCGATGCATGAACAGGTGGCCGTGTGGACACGGTTTGCATAACTGCCATATTTGGAAAATTCTGATTTCACAGACTTCAAATGGCTGTGCCGAGCTCATCCGCATGCTGTAATCCAACTTGTGTCCTCCGAGACCAGATTTTACTTGAACAGCTGGTTTAAGACTGTTGACTTTGACGGGGGTCATGCGTTTAATCTCTTGAATCAGTCAAGCCAGCATGATCTTCTCAAAGGTTTTTGCTGCTTATTGATATGGGGATTATTTTAACTAGTCATTTGTTATAGTGAACCGAGTGGATGAGCATCACCCGGCTGTCAGAGCGAGTCTAAATCCCCGAGATATTCCCCCTCCCGCTCTCGCTCCTGCTCTTCTTCTCTAGTAAGGACTCATTTAGCAGATGCTTTTCTCCTAGCTTCAAGTACACTTATTATAGGGACCATCCCTCTGGAGTAAGCATTAAAGGAAGGTTCCTGGTTCAGTACAAACATGCGAAAGGGATTGAACCAGCAACCTTCCAAATATCAGGCCTGAACATTATCATAATTGTCACTCACTGTATGTCTGTTGTACTAAATGTGTTCATTCCGTCATGACCTTTGCTTCAGCGCTGGAGATTCGTAACGACCTTTCACCTCACACGACCTTTAACAATGCCTAACCAATCAGTTGTAATTCAGCCCAAGGTTAAACTTTTATAGCATCACATATATTAAGAATTTTTTTTATTTTTGTTGATTATTTTCAACGTTTAAGATGCTATCTAGTTTCCTTTTCCAAAGAAGGTTATTATTGTTAATTTAAAATCTTTGACTGTTTAAAAAAAATAAATAAATAAATAATAATAATAATAAATGTTATGTTGGTATCATTAACATACTATTTTTATTTTTATTTTTTGTTAATATTCTGAATTACATTTTTATTTAAAATTTTTTGCTTAAATTATGGTTACGTTTTTAGTCATTTTGTTTTGTCATTTTTCTTGCATTTTAGTTTTAGTTAAAAAATAAAAATGTTATTTTTGAGTAACAAACAACAAAAATTTAAATAAAATATTTAAACAAAACCTTTTTTTAGTTAATGTATTTATTTTTTGTTTCATATATTCATTTTGTTGAAGTAGCCTACTAAAAAACATAAAACTGAATAAGTAAATTAAAATCTAATAAAAAAATTATACAGAAATATTTATAAAACAAATAAAAAAAAATAGTAAACATTTAACAAAAATAAAAATGAATATTTTAAAATATTTTTTAAATAATCAAAAACTAAATAAATAAAAACTGAAAATAAACAATAAAGTATATCAATGATACTAAAATAACACTGTCCTCACTGATTTTTTTTTTTAACCTTAGAAAGAAATTACAATAAATAATATATTCAAATGAAATTCTCATCTTAAGTAAATTTACTAAAGCTGCACATTTATTTGAAATATTTTCAGCTTTCTGTAATGGATAAAATGTTGTTTTTGTAAGCAGTTTTTCAGTCCACCGGACGTGTGGCAAATAACACTAGAAATCCAGTCAGTCTGAAGTGTTGTCGTTTAATGCTCTCTTTGAAGGTATTTATTCCGTGAGATTCAGTTTAATCCTTGAGAACGACGTTACACGCATCTCTCTCTGTGGACATGAATTGGTTTTAGTTCATGCTAAAGTGAACAGAAAGTTGTCATGATGGAGATTATTTTTAACGGAAAAACAGCGTCACTCGTAAATCTTTTTCAGATCCGTTAAGGCCTTTCTCTTGAATGTTAGGAATGTCTTATATGATCATTATTCAAATTAGCATCCCAAAACACGTCAACCAACAATCAGCTGCGAAACAATTGCTGTTTAAACTAGAAATCTGACAGATGATAACAGAGATGCTTATTAGCTTGAGATTGATATGGCAGACATGCGTAGGTGGATAAATGATCAAAAGACCCTTGAATAACCCAGTTGAACCTCACATTAGCGTGTGTGTGTGACGTGCCTCTGTTCTCGTGTCTCCTCAGGCAAGAGCGAGAAGCCGAGTTTGCCCAGAAGAAGGCGGAGAGGGCGACAGTCAGGTCTCACTTCAGAGACAAATACAGGTTGCCAAAGGTAACAATTAATCACACTCTCTGTCTGCCGTCATCTGCCCACACAATTAAAACTTATAAAGCGCAGAGAACTAACGCCTCGCTCGTCTGTGCGAAACAAACACGCTGGGCTGAATCGCATAGGAACGGACACATTTCACCCCAAAAAAGAAAGAATATTGTGCATAAAGATACTGCAGCCTATTTATTTTTATTGCATCATAAATTATTTTCATTGTTTTATCATGTTTAATAACCCATTCCCCAAAACTCGGTAGTGTACTGTAATGAGGGGAAAAATCTCATTTTCATTTCTGTAATGCAAAAAAATAAAAGAATTATATATTATATTAATTGTAAAATGATTATGCATCATGGTAATATTTCATGTACTACATTTTTATGTTGATTTTAATTTAAATAATCATTATTTTTTTATCATAATTAATAATCCATTCCCCAAAATTCACTATTGTACTGTAATGAGAAAAAAATTGTTACTGTAATCCAAAAAAGAGAGAGAAATATTATTTAAATTTTAAAATGTTTATACTTTATGTGCTGTATTTAATTTATTGATTTTGATCTGATAACAGATTTTTGAATCATAATTTACAACCCATTTTCTAGTACTCAGTGGAAAACTGTCATCATAATAATGCAAAAAATTAATGATGTATTATTTTAATTGTCAAATGTTTAAATACTAAATACTAATTGAAGTACTGAATTGAATTTATGCTGGTTTTAATTTAAGTAATAGTTGTATCCACAATTCAAGATGATTACTATAACAAAAAATCTGCATAACCTTGAAAATAAAGTCAAGGCATGAATGCTAAAGAGTGATATTTGTAAATTTCCACCATTTTGCCTACAGCATGACAGCAAACACAAAAATCATACATATTTTTTCTGTGATTTCTCAGGTGACATTTATGTGTTTTATTCCAAAAAATGCATGTAAAAATTAATCTGCTAAATGAATAAATGTAAATGCAAAAAACAGTTATAGCCCTTTCTTTATGTACTCTATTGTTCTTTTGATTTCTGGGTGAAGTTTGACACGTGTGTCATTGATTATTCCCCTTTTCCGTGGTTTTCTGTTTCTCAGAACGAGCTGGATGAGACTCAGATCCAAGCGGCGCAAAACGACGTCGAGCTCCCCACCGAACTGGCCAAGATGATCGCAGAAGACAACCAGGAGGAGGAACAGAAGCAGTCTGTCCTGGGTCACCTGACCAACATCCAGAACGTGGACATGGGCCACCTGAAGGGCAAAGCTCAGGCCACACTGGAGGATCTGAAGAACTCGGCGGAGAAGTGCTGCGTCATGTGATCTCACTGCATCTTCACACCTGGAAACAACTCTTCTCTCCTTATCCCTGTATCTCCTCCATCACACACACACACACACACACACACACACACACACACACACACACACACATACATACATACACACACACACACGCGCGCGCAAGCAAGCACACACACACACACACACACACACACTCAAACACGTCTAACGACAAACATCCATATTCATATATCCGGTGTGACGTGTAGGGCAGTGTTTGTTTCATGATGCTGATATTCTAGGAGTTTAAATGTCATGTGTGTTTCATCAACTATTTGAGAATCTCACAAAAACACAATCGGGTCACATTTCACCTCATAAAAAAATATAGATTTTGCATAAATTATTAATCTTAAAGGGATAGTTCACCCAAAAATGAAAATTCTGTCATTTATTCACTCTCATGTTGTTCTAAACTAATTCTGAAGAATGTTGGTAAGCAAACAGTTGACGGTACCCATTGACTTCCATAGTACTTTTTTCCACACTATGGAAGTCAATGGCTACCGTCAGCTGTTTGCTTACCAACATTCTTGAGGGTCAGTAAATAATGACACGGTTTTCGTTTTTGGGTAAACTATCCCTTTAATGGTCCTAAAATATCCTTCGTATCCTTCATTATGCAAGTGTAATTTCTTAGTCATTTTGACTTTGGAGTGAAATGTGACGTGTTTCTGGAGATTGACCCATCCAAACCAGACCTGCTCCGGTCTGAAGGTGTTTATTACCGCAATAGTCTAACGGGTTCTTGACTTTGGGGAGTCTTGAAGGGCTTATGGGAGCAGGAATGGAAGTAGAACCCAGATTCCCCTGAACATCCGCACTAACACCGTCACATTTGACCTTTGACCTTTCATTGAGTGGTGCCGTTTTGTGCAGGTGGTTTGGTGTCGTCGTGATGCAGATGTCGACCTTTTTCTTTCTGGTTGTTCCCTCTTAAGGAGACTCAAAATAATGATTTGAAATGCTGTGCTGCTGAGGTGAGCGTCTGGATGAAGGGATTTATTCTGATCACGTCTTTTGAGTGAAGCCATGCAGGGATTTGGTTTTGAATATAAGCTGTAAACATAAAGCAATATTTCCATCTCTGATCTACAGGACAGAGCTGATAGCCAATTAATGTGAAGGGTTAAACTGACTCTCCTTTTAATTTGATTTAACCCATTAGATTATTATATTTTTATTTCTTTATAAATGGCAAGAATTTGTTTGTCGTTTGTTTTACTTATGACCTTGATAGTTGTTTCCGCTCTGGACTGCATAAGTAACGTAATTACCAATGTAATGCATTTATGTAATTATTTCTTCTGTAATTTCCAGACCTTGCTGATTTTTGACTGTTGAAACTGTAATAAATATATTTGTACAAAGATTGTGATGCCTGTGATGTAATTTCAGCTTCTGCGTGATGTTTTCGCAGCGCAGCCGCCGCAGTACCGTTTCTGACCGCTAGATGGAGACATTGGACACATCACTAACACGCGTTCAGCTTTCATGAAGCAGCTTTATATAGGTGGGTAGTTAACATAACAAATAAGCATTTTAAAAACAAATGTTGCGTTTAGGTAAATGACATTTCTTTAAGGCAAACAATTTTATTTTATTTTTTCGTGCATTGATGATATTTTGGTTTCTTTGGCTTTTAATAACACGTTGTTTCAGACTAACATTCAAAATGCACTTTATCTATTTGTGTTTGTAGATTACAATTACAAAATAATTAGTTAAAGGCTGTTTTGTCAATGGGGTGTCTTGATTTAAAGTGTTTTTTAAATCAGTTTTAGATGTTCTACACATGCATCATAACAATTTAATTACCATGCATTCTTTCATTAAAAAAATGCATGCATAGCATTTATGCCAAAATTAGAAATACAGCTAGATGCACTATATCATGTCATGTCAACTACCCATGTGTGATTTAGTGCATTTCACCTCAATGTTGTATCTTTGCAAAAATACTTTAAATTGGAGATTTAGACATTTCTGGACACAAACTGTAAACTATGTTTTTAAAATCTTTTGCCTCACACTTCGTGTGACAACTAGCCCCGGGGGTCTTTCCTACACACTTTCTCCTCTCTGCTAGCTACCAGACTCTGTGGATGCTTGCAGTTTTGCATAGTTTTTCCACTCCAATCAGAGCCGTTTCCATTTGAATAGCAGAGAATCGCTGATCTCAAGTGCGCTATGAAAGGACAGGGCAGTAAAATATATTGTTGTGGAAAGTCTCTCTATTGATGGGCCTCCGGGCTGCTGCATGGCCAACCGGACACAAAGAGGGTGAAACGGTCCAGAAAACACTTTTGTGGCCCTTTTCTTTTCCATCAGGGCGCGATTAAAACACCCCAAAGGAGGCTGAGAGCGACGGGGGCTGGTTTATACAGGGGCTTGTTCTTGGGTTCGTGCTAAAGAGAAACAGATTTGTTTTTCTGCGCTTTAAATTGAAGAAGCGGTTTGCAGATGTTGAGCTTCCATCAGAGGAATGCATCTCTTTCTCTCTCTTGTGCTGACGGGGTTTTGTAATCTAATGCAGAGAGAGACCACACAGCTCGCCGGCTTCATGAAATTTATAAACATTTTATTTATCCTGTACAGGAGGTGAGCTTTGCCAAAAACGGCGTTACTATGCAATCCCCCGTTCGCGACCAATAGAACAACAGAATGGGTAATGAAGACAGGAGTGGAGGGAGTTTTGGAGGAGGGGTCTCCGTGCGTAAATGCGCAGCCGAGCGTGAAAGAGCCGGAGGGACAAAGACATGCAGCATGCAACAGGACTCCGAGAGCAGAAAACACACTCCAAATAACATGCAAACCCCAGACGCAGGAGCATTCTTACACATGAAGAGGATAAACATTTGAAATGCACTCAACCGGATCGCAGCAAACTGAACTGATTGCACGGATAACCGCTGAACTTTCAATCTGAAAGCCTCATTGTGGAGTAAATGCATGCTTTCCTGTGACGCACCATGTTGTGCTTTCACCGATTGATGCAAGCATGCATCTAATCTGAGTTCGCACGCAAAATGGAGAGGAGCATCGTTCCCGTCGCATTTCTCTGGTTTGCGATGATGCTGGATGCGCAGATGGTTTGCTGGCAGGCGCTGATGCGATGTCATGAAGAACGTGATTGTGAGCTTGCCTATAACCAGTATTTGACGGCATGCGACGGGATCATCCGCGGAAGCAGACGCCAGTGTCCAAGCCACTGCATCAGCGCACTCATCCGCCTCAACCAGACCGCAAACGGCCCGTTTCTGGAGACCTGCGACTGCGGGATCGACCCCGAGTGCCTAAGAGCCAAGCGAGCCGTCGAGCCCTGTCTGCCGCGGACGCATCCGGGCGATGCCGATGGGATCGGTTGCACCGAAGCGCGCCAGCGATGCGAAGACGAGCCGAACTGTCAGTCATCCCTCACTGCATATCTATCTCACTGCGGACAGCTGTTTAACGGGCGGAAGTGTTCGTCTCGGTGCAAATCCACCATCGAGGAGCTGCTGTTCATGCCCAACGGCGTGCTGCTCAATCAGTGCGTCTGCGACGGTCTGGAGAGGCCGTTTTGTGAGGTGGTCAAACAGAACATGGTCAAACTGTGTTCGATGGGAGACAACAGCGTACCCATGGACCACGACGGGATGGACGATGCCTACGAGGACGAGGATTACGAGGCGAAACCAGAGAGCGAGGCGACTGATGCGGTGATGTCGTTCACAAGCGCTTTGACTCTTTCTCAACACGTGGTTTTGCTGTGCATTGCATCTGCTCTGGCGTTCACACTTTAAAGTGTGGTCCTTCTTGAAGCAGCTGCACTGCAGTGTTTGTACTCTCATTAGGTCTTTGTTTCCGTGTTGTTTCACCTCAGTGCCACTTGAAGTGTCTCAAGGCAAACAGTGGACGCACGTCGAGGGTTTGCACAGCGGACGCTCATTCTTTCTTCAAATATTTGCAGTGTGCGGGCACATAAAGGAGCCGGTTTGGAGATCAAGTGCTTCATTTAGGTGGAGAGGCCCTTCAGAAGCTGTTAAACGCTCTCGTTCTCTCTCACACTTCAGGTTTATTGGCTTGACCTCGTCCTCTGAACGATCAGGTCTTGGTTTTGAGCGTTTGACAGCATGCACACCATCACACTCGTCTCTAAACCTACTGTTTATGTATGCTGGAAATCAACACCAAGTGCCTGAATGACTGCCTGTGTTTTACTGGAGCTTTTCTCCACACAAGTTTTCAGTGGTTTTAAACCTTACTTAAAGCCATTATATATGATGCATTATAAATTTAGTTTTAATTATGCTTTGTAATGTTTGATCTCTTGAATAATTGCAACCACAGTTATAATGCATTAAAACACATGACGAACAAATCTTCAAATAGTATATTGCATTTTAACTTTGGTTAGAATTACTTATGTAATGCATTACAATGCACATTTATGAATACCTTTATAATGGGTTATACCTAAAGGCTTTAAGTTAAGTGTTACCGATCATTCTTTTTTTTGCAAATAATGAATTATTAGTAATGTTACAAAGACTAAAGTTTAGAGTTTATCTAAACTCTAAAAGCAGAAGCACACTTTATGTAAGTACGCAAACTGATCAAAACATAAAGGGATGCTATAGCAGACATGATGGTCAGTTTTCTCTTTTAGGTCAGTTACTGTCATTGCATTTGAAGAGAATCTTGCAGAGCAAGTTAATTAAAGATAATTAAGCTGTTGATGTTTACAGCAGCTACTTGAATGTTAATGCATCTGACTTGAAGGAAACTCATAGTTGTGTTTGCGTACTTGCATCGAGTGCGTTTCTGGTTTAATATTTCTTAAACTTCTTAAAGGGTCTTGAAGTTTGTACAGAAAAAGAATTTATTTATACATTTTTGAATAATTCAGAAAATAAAAGTCATGCTGAAATGTAAGATGGAGACTTGTCTTTAAGTTAATTTATCATCTCTGAAAAACGTGGGATATTTATGTCCAAATCCAATGAACAGTTTTCCAACCAGGTTTGATTAGATGAATTAAATATATCAATTAAAGGGTTTTTTTTACACATTTTGTTGGTAAATGAGATCATTGGTGCAAAATCCTCTTTCATATAGCTATATAATATACATTAATCCAAAATGTAGAATGTCTGTATGTATTTTCGATATCAATTTAACAAATTTCCTCACGTTGTGTCTGGTTATACTGCAAAGGAAAAAATACTTTTTTACAAAATTTTACAATATAAAAATTATAAATATAAAAATATATATATTGATGTATATATAATTTTTGTATTGTAAAAATGAATTTTATATATATATATATATATATATATATATATATATAGTAAAAATTAATTTCTTTCTGAATATTTTTGTCTTGTTTTCCAGTACAATTATATATAAACTTTTTAAATCAAGAAACATTTAACGAAGAAACAAAATTACTCATCTTTCTCTAAAAAATGTATAAAAATTAAGTGAGTTTTGCTTAAAACAAGAAAAATATTTGCCATTGAGTTAAGACAAATAATCTTATTTTCCTTTTGTATTAAGCTTCTTTTTCTTACTCCACTGGCAGATATTTTTTCTTGTTTTAGACAAACTTAATTTTGTTTAGTTTTTCCCCTCAGAAAACAAGACTTAATATCTGACGTCGTAAATGCATCTTAATTTAAGAATGTTGAGATATTTGTATATTCTGCTCTGTGTTCTGTTGCTTCAGATTCATGACTTTCTCCTCGGAGAACTGTGTTTAATGCTGCACGCTTGATTCCGTGTGTTTTAATTCGAAGCGTCTGTGTGCTGTAAGTCTGTGGAAAGTCATAGCACAGATGCCAGAGGCTCTATTTGGCTTTTTCTGCGAAAACAACGAGCAGGAACCCAACTAACTCTACACTAAAGCCCCTCTTTCCTCCTGAAACCCCCACCGACCGGCCGGGAACAGAATCAAAACAAACAAAAGCAGGGAGACTGTCGGAGGAGGAGGAGGAGGAGCCGCTCGGGGCCCCGTTTCTCATTTATCTGTGACCCAGATTTCAACCCCCACACCAGCGATTGTAGACCCGGCATTGTGTCCACTGCGCACAGAGTCCTATTCACGACGTGCACGTAAGGAGAGCTTGAGTGTGTGTGTGTGTGTGTGTGTGTGTGTGTGAGAGAGTGAGTGTGTGTGCGTTTTTGTGACAAATCAGGACATAGATGTGTATAATGTCAAGGGTATGACAGGTATTACAAGGAGAAGGTGACTTTTCAGGACATTACTCCATGTCCCCACTTTTCAAAACGCTTATAAATCACTCAGAATGGAGTGTATTGAGAATCAAGGGGTAGGTTTAGGTGTAGGACAATAGCACATACAGTAAGTACAGTATAAAAACCATTACGCCTATGGAGAGCCCCACTTCTCACAAAAGCGAATGTGTGTGTGTGAGAGAGTCTCTGAAGGATTAATGTTCCTCCTCACTCTCACAATCCGTCCTCAGTTCATCTGATGCAGAGCTGGCACGGCTTCTCTGAGACGGAGCTGGCAGAACACAGAGGGCCGTTGTGTGTTTGAGAGCTGCGATCCGTACCTGTCCTCTCGAATGAAACTCCAGCTCGTGAGATCTGATTAAACCACAGGCTGACCTTTCAGCTGAAGAAGCCTTTAATTACTGCCGTGTGTTACGTCAATCATCACTGCGCTGCAAAAAAACAATGCTCTTCTTCACTCTGTTTTTGCAGGACAAATATCTAAATATTTTTAAATCAAGATGCATTTACTTGAGAATCTAAATTAAATCTTGTAGGGAAAAAAATCTGAAAATGGGATCAAAAAAATCAATCAAAGGGAAAACAGTTTATTTTAAGGAGCAATTCTCACTAGTTGCTTATTAGCATGCATATTACAAGCATTATTATTACTACTTATAGAGCGCATATTAATGTATTATTCTGCATGGGCATATTTTAGATCCCTTAATCTTTAAACCCCAGACCTATAAACTTAACTACCTTATTAACTATTAATAAGCAGCAAATTAGGAGTTTATTGAGGCAAAAGTCATAGTTAATAGTTACTTAATAGTAAAACTGGTTCCTTAAACTAAAGTGTGACCCAAGATGTTTTTCAGACATTTTTCTTGTTTTAAGCATTTTTTTTTCGTATTATATTTAAAAAAATAAATAAGACTTATCTTGTTATTTTACTTCTTGGTTTAAGGATGTTTAGATATTTGTACTGATTTTTTTGTTGCAGTTTCTAAACTGCCTAAAATGTCCAGGTTTTGGCTTTTTCTTGTTGATTTCATACTTGCTGAAGCATGCAGTTCTGCAGGTCGTAAAAAATTATAATTAAGGACTCAAAAGCTCTTAAATCAGAGCAGAAAGTCTGAAATTCATAAAGTCGTGGCATTAAATATTGCATGCACTGCAAAAAATTAATATCTTACTCAGAATATTTGTCTTGTTTTCCAGTACAAATGTCTAAACATCCTTAAATCAGGTGCAACAAGAAAGCATGAAGTCTTGTTTATGATTAAAACAAGAACAAATATCTGTCAATGCGAAATAAGAGCTTGTTTGAATTAAGTTGATTTTTCTGACCCCATTGACAGATCTTGTTCTTGTTTTAATCATAAAATCAATTGTTTTTTTTTTCACATTTTTAAACATCTGCACTGAAAGACAAGACAAAAACCCTGCGGAAGATCTCTTTTCTGCACTGAGATCAGATTAGTTAACATTAGTGAACAGTTAATGCATTAAAGCAAAACGTTTGTTTCATGTTTGTTAATGTCAGGTAATAAAAATACAACTGTCAGTTCAAGACTATTAAATAATATTAACGGATACAACTTTTGATATGTTTCAGAATGCATTAGCAAATGATGAAATGAACAAAGCTTTATGAATTCTTCAGAAGTGTTTTTCATCGAGATGTAAAGAGTTATTGATGTTTTTTTGTTGTGCTGCGAGTGAATATGATGATGGTTTCTGCAGGCTGATTTATTCCAGAGGAATGCAGGGGAGGAATTATATTACTGGAGGAATGCGGAGAGGAAATTACAATTTAAGGCCAACAGAAATTCATAACGCAAGAAAATATTCACTCAAAGAGAGAAATACAGATGATGCTTTCATTCAAATCAGACAGTGAATAAATAACCCCACAATCATCAGGAATCAGCTGGTCTAACACACAGTATTACTGACGCTAAACACTCCCTTTGTAGTGTGTGTGTGTGTGTGTGAGAGAGAGAGTGTGAAGTGTGTGTGTGTGTGTGTGTGAGAGAGAGAGAGAGAGAGAGTGCGAAGTGTGTGTGTGTGTGTGTGTGTGAGAGAGAGAGAGAGTGTGAAGTGTGTGTGTGTGTGTGTGTGAGAGAGAGAGAGTGTGAAGTGTGTGTGTTTGTGTGTGTGTGTGTGTGTGTGTGTGTGTGTGTGAGAGAGAGAGTGTGAAGTGTGTGTGTGTGTGTGTGTGTGTGAGCCCAGAGTAAACACAGAAAGCCACACTCTCATGCTGCGGTTGGTCTGTGTGTGTGTGTGTGTGTGTGTGTGTGTGTGTGTGTGTGTGTGTGTGAGCGTGTGAGCGTGTGAAGCGTGTGTGATCATGTGAAGTGTGTGTGGGTGAGCATGTGTGTGTGTGTGTGTGTGTGTGTGTGTGTGTGCGCGGGGGTGTGTGTGTGTGTGTGTGTGTGTGTGTGCCCAGAGTAAACACACAGAAAGCCACACTTCTCTCATGCTGCTAGAGCTGCGGTTGGCCTCTCTCTGTGTGTGTGTGTGTGTGTGTGTGTGTGTGTGTGTGTGTGTGTGTGTGTGTGTGTGTGTGTGTGTGTGTGTGTGTGTGTGTGTGTGTGTGAGCGTGTGAAGCGTGTGTGATCATGTGAAGTGTGTGTGGGTGAGCATGTGTGTGTGTGTGTGTGTATTTGTGCGGGTGTGTGTGTGTGTGTGTGTGTGTGTGTGTGTGTGTGCGCGGGGGTGTGTGTGTGTGTGTGTGTGTGTGTGTGTGTGTGTGTGCCCAGAGTAAACACACAGAAAGCCACACTTCTCTCATGCTGCTAGAGCTGCGGTTGGCCTCTCTCTCTCTGTGTGTGTGTGTGTGTGTGTGTGTGTGTGTGTGTGTGTGTGTGAAAGCGAGGAGTGCATTTAAATCCAGAGCAGTGATTTTACAGTCAGGACTCTTTTCCTTCAGGTGTGAAGGTCTGTTCCTCAGCACAGAGAGTTCAGATCTGGTCCAGATGAACACAAACCAGATCAGACAGTTCAGTGAGAGCGACTGCTTTCGACTGTCTCCCAGGAGCCAATCAGATGCTGTGAATCCTCCGGTCATGTGACACGCGGCGTCCGTTGCCATGGCGAGAACCCATAGCTCACTGTAAACAACAGGCTGAGAGAGAGAGAGAGATCAGAGACCGTGTCTGTACGGATGAACAGGTTTATACACAAGAAAATATGAAATCAAAGATAGATGTGTTCAAATAAATAAAAAAACTTTAGAATTTTTTTTAACTTATTTTAATTATTTAATGTATTTATTTTATTTAAATGAATTATTGTTATTATTTTTCTATTCATTTATTATTTTATTAATTTATTTCATTTACAAACGGAAAAAAAATATTTATTTTATTCACACTTATGTATTTATTCTTATGCATTTTAAATTGTAATTGTAACTTTGAGGAACGCATGGAATGGTTGAGATGAGCAAAGGTTTATTTCCTACTGAAACATGAAGCTAGGGAAGGACACGTTATTCTCTATATGAATATGATCTGTACTTACAGGATCTCACAGATTCAGCGACGGCGTCTTTCTTCAGAGATTCGTCCGTCTGAGTTTCCCGCATCTGCAAACACACGCTTTAGACGAAGCTTCACTAAACGAGCGGAACGAGAGACACGACAGCGTTTACCTTGATCAGCTCTTTGAGGTATTCAGCTCGACTCATCAGACTTTTAATCTGCAAGAGAAAATCAGGCATAAATGAGCTGATATATTCCCTTTATGTCATATTCAACTCATAACTCAGAACATGGCATTTGTGATCAGGTAATAGACCACACAGATCTAGCAGACAGTAATCAATGGTTTTGTGAAAGTCTGTGTTTTCTCTCGGAGCATGGAGGTGTTTGTGTCGCTGAGGGACACAACGTTTAACCGAATATCACAGCGGTGAGATCATTAAAATAACAGGTCATGTGGTCTGGATGACATCTTCATTGAGCGGAGTTTGTCTCCGCCTCCTTTACTGAAGACACCAAACATCCAGCCCATCTTCAGGACGTCAGTATAATTTTAGCATGACCGATAAACTATTAAAGTTTTTATTTAATATTTCTAATTCGATTTCAGTTTCATATTTTGCATATTTAGATTTTGCTGAATGCGTCAGATGCATGTGAGTCATGTGACAGTGGTTCATGAGCTCATAATGCTGTAGGAGAAACAGAATAAACAATCAGATGATGTTAGTCTCACCTCGCTGTGGAGCAGCTCCCTGCGCCGGCCCTGAGATTCAGCTGCAGGAGACACACACACACACACACACACACACATCAGATCATCACCAACACACACACACACACACACACATCAGATCATGACCAACACACACACACACACACACACACACCAGATCATCACACACACACACACACACACACATCAGATCATCACCAACACACACACACACACACACACACACACACACACATCAGATCATCACCAACACACACACACACACACACACATCAGATCACCACCAACACACACACACACACACACACACACATCAGATCACCACCAACACACACACACACACACACACACACACACACACATCAGATCACCACCAACACACACACACACACACACACACACACATCAGATCATCACCAACACACACACACACACACACACACACATCAGATCATCACCAACACACACACACACACACACACACACACACATCAGATCATCACACACACACACACACACACACACACACACACACACACATCAGATCATCACCAACACACACACACACACACACACACACACATCAGATCATCACCAACACACACACACACACACACACATCAGATCATCACCAACACACACACACACACACACACCAGATCATCACACACACACACACACACACACACATCAGATCATCACCAACACAAACACACACACACACACATCAGATCATCACCACACACACACACACACACACACACACACACACACACCAGATCATCACCAATACACACACACACACATCAGATCATCACTAACACACACACACACACACACACACACATCAGATCACCAACACTCACACACACACATCAGATCATCACCAACACACACACATCAGATCATCACCAACACACACACACACACATCGGATCAACACCAACACACACACATCAGATCATCACCAACACACACACACACACACACACACATATACATCAGATCATCACCAACACACACACACACACACACACATCGGATCATCACCAACACACACACACACACACACACACACACATCAGATCATCACCAACACAACACACCACATGGTTGTTACTGTAGCTTGTGATTGTTGTGTTGTAGGTGGTTGCCAGGGTGCTGTCGTATGGTTTTATGGGTGGGTTTTAGCATGTAGCTCTGCAGTTGCTATGGTTTTCTGAGGGTTTTATCACTTTGCTATACGGTTGCTATGGGGTTTTAGCACATTACTATGCAGTTGCTATTGTTTTTTTGATGGTTTTAGCAGTTGGTATGCTGTTGCTATATTTTTCTCAGTGGGTTTTAGGATGTTGCTATGCGGTTGCTAGGGCAATGAAAGAATTAAGTCTTTTCTTCAGTCTGTGGGATTTTTTTCTATTTGTTTCAGTTTTGTTATTAGTAAATTCTAGTGATCTAAACAAACCCGTACGCTTAACTCACCAATGAGCAACAGTAAAGTGAGTAACGGAGAAACGCTTCACCAGCAGTCTCATAATCAGGCGCCCAGCGGCTGTTTTGATTAGGCCGGCGCTGGCACTAGCGTCGTAACAGATCAACAGCGGTGCGCAATGGCAGCGAGGCAGGAATCCAGAGCTCTCGAGGAGTTTGGGAGTAACAGTATTTAATAAGACTGAGAATGAAGAGCTGCTCTCGATGAGATCCAGATGATCGTACCACACACGCTGACCTGGCAACCGCTCACCCCCACATCTGGACGCCTGACAACCTCCACTGATCGCATTATGAAGAGCCACATTTTACATTTGTTCAAAACTCACTCACCAGGGTTACTATGGTATTCTGGGTTGTTACTAGGTGGTTGCTAGTAACATGTTCGTTGTTCGTTGAATGTTCGTTGCTAAGCTGTTGCTTGGTGGATACTATGGTTTTCTGGGTTGTTACTAGGTGCTTTCTAAGGTGGTCTGATGGTTGCTAGGCTGTTGCTTTAGTGGTTACTATGGTATTTTGGGTTGTTACTAGGTGGTTTCTAGGGTGTTCAGAATTTTTGCTAAGCCGTTGCTAGGTGGTTGCTTGGGTGTTTTGAGTGGTTACACCTGTTCCTAAGCAGTTGCTAGGGTGTTCTGATGGTTGCTAGGCTGTTGCTTAGTGGATACTATGGTATGGTATTATTCCTCATTTGTAAGTCGCTTTGGATAAAAGCGTCGGCTAAATGACTAAATGTAAGGTAAATGTATTGTGTGTTGTTTCTAGGTGGTATCTAGAGTGTTCTGGATGGTTGCTAAGCTGCTGCTAGGTGGTTGCTTGGGTGTTCTGAGGGTTTACACCTGTTCCTTAGCAGCTGATAGGGTATTCTGATGGTTGCTAGGCTGGTGCTCTGTGGTTGCTATGGTATTGTGTGCTGTTACTAGGTGTTTTTAGGGTCTTCTGAGAGTTTACACCCGTTGCTTAACAAATCCAAGGGTATTCTGATGGTTGCTAGGCTGTTACTTGGTGGTTGCAATGGTATTCTGGGTTGTTTATAGGTGGTGGCAAGAGTGTTCAAGATGGTTGCTAGGCTGTTGCTAGGTGGATGTTAGGGTGTTCTGAGTGTTTACACCTGTTGCTAAGCAGATGCTAGGGTGTTCTGATGGTTGCTAGGCTGTTGCTCAGTGGTTGCTTTGGGTGTTTGGCTTGTTTCTAGGTGGTTGCTAGGGTGTTCTGGATGGTCACTAGAGGTAAAACTGTCATCTGTGTTTTATAAAATGAGTCAAGTGAAACTTCTGCACTGTGAGTTATGATGACGATTTACCCGCCAGCGCCAGCAGCAGCTCGCCCAGACTCTGCTGGTACAGATCGAGCGTATCGTAGTCCTCGGCGCCGCTCTCCTCCTGCACACATCACAACTCCATTACCCATCATGCAACACCACAGCTCACATGACACATATGCAAATGAGCCATCAAAACAGTTACCCGGGCAACAGCAGTGGACGCCACTTCCAGCGCCGTCAGCAAACGCGGCTGATCTCTAGACATTTCTGTGAACGACCGAAGATCTGAACGTCAGAGCCGGAGTGAGATATTAAATATTAATAATGCAGCGCTGCTTACCTATTAATATGTTCCTGGTTGATTTTGCCTCCTCAAAACTGATCTTGTTGTCTGACCTGACCAGTGCTTTGAGCTCCTCAGCACGAGAAACATACTGATTCACCTGAGAGAAAACAAATCAGTCACATCTACTGTCCTTATTAATTAGATTACTGTTATGAACTAACTTTGCTTCTTTATTACTATTGAGGCCCAGGTTTGGAACGACACGATTTCTTTACCTTCTGTCTCAGCGCTTCCTTCCTCTGTCTGTCTGTCTCATCTGAAAGTGCAGAGACAGAGGTGATGAGAGTGAATCGAGACTCGAGTAACAGAGAGACGGAGACGCTCGTGTCTTACAGTGAATGGCAGGAACGAAGTGTTCGAGTGCACTACAGTAGAGAGATAACGCAGCCGACCGCTCTCCATCCTGGTCCTTCTGCACCGCCTGCAACACCAGCGCTTTCTAGAGGACAGATACAGTTCACACACCGCAAACCGTGACTTTCTTCCTCAGTATTTCTGTCTCGTTTTCCAGTAAAAATACCCAAACGTACTTAAATCAAAATACATTTATTTGAGAAGCAAAATTACTTAACATATGTTTTGTTTACTGAAAAAATGAAACAAGATGAAGTGAGTTTATGCTTAAAACAAGAACAAACATCTGTCAGTGAAGTCAGAAAAATAATCATATTTTCCCTTTGAACTTATTTAATTTTTTCTGATATCACTGACGGATGTTTTTCTGGTTTTAAGCATAAACTCACTTCATCTTGTTTCATTTTTTCAGAAACCAAGACTTAAAGGAACACTCCACTTTTTTTGGAAATAGGCTCATTCTCCAACTCCCCCAGAGTTAATAAGTTGAGTTTTACCGTTTTTGAATCCATTCAGCCGATCTCCGGGTCTGGCGAGAGCACTTTTAGCATAGCTTAGCATAGATCATTGAATCCTATTAGACCAGTAGCATCGCATTCAAAAACGATCAAAGAGTTTCGATAGTTTTCCTATTTAAAACTTGACTCTTCTGTAGTTATATCGTGTACTAAGACCGGCGGAAAATAAAAAATTGCGATTTTCTAGGCTGATATGATTAGGAACTATACTCTCATTCCGGCGTAATAATCAAGGAACTTTGCTGCCGTAACATGGCCTCAGCAGGCGCAGTGATATTACGCAGCGCCTGAAAGTAGTCCCCAGCTACCGGGGACCAGCAAAGTTCCTTGATTATTACGCCGGAATGAGAGTATAGTTCCTAATCATATCAGCCTAGAAAATCGCAATTTTTTATTTTCCGCCGGTCTTAGTACACGATATAACTACAGAAGAGTCAAGTTTTAAATAGGACAAATATCGAAACTCTTTGATCGTTTTTGAACGCGATGCTACTGGTCTAATAGGATTCAATGATCTATGCTAAGCTATGCTAAAAGTGCTCTCGCCAGACCCGGAGATCGGCTGAATGGATTCAAAAACGGTAAAACTCAACTTATTAACTCTGGGGGAGTTGGAGAATGAGCCTATTTCCAAAAAAAGTGGAGTGTTCCTTTAATATCTTCAATAATTATACTTCTCAAGTAAATGTAAATTGACTTAGATATTTGCTTTGAAAAACAATGTTCACACTGGAAAAAATGCAAAAATAAATAAATAAAAATCTAGATTCTTAAATCTAGATACATTTATTTGAGAAGGAAAATGACTGAAAATATTAAGTCTTGTTTTCTGAAGAAATTTATTAAAAAATTAAGTGTTTTGTTTTTCTTAAAATTCGAAAAAATATCTTCCAACGGGGCAAGAAAAATAATCTTGTTTTCCTTTTGAGTTAAGATGATTTTTTTAAGTCATTAGCAGATATTTTTCTTGTTCTAAGCCAAAACTAATAAAATTGAGAAATCTTTCAGAAAACAACAATATGTTCAATCATTTCGCTTCTAATGTAAATGCATTTTGATTTAAGACATTTTAGATGGTTGTATTGAAAAACAAGACTAAAACACTGTTACAAAAGTTTTTTGTAGTGTTTGTTTCTCATAATTACACATGCATTCAGAGAAAAGTGCACGCTAACAAACTAAATCAACAGAGAAATATAGTTTCAAACTCATTTTTGATTAGTTGCCATTTGAACAAACATTTCAGTAAAGATCATGTTCCATATTTTGTATATTGATATTTTGTAAATTTCCTACCGTAAATATATCAAAACTTCATTTTTGATTAGTAATATGCATTGCTAAGAACTTCATTTGAACAACTTTAAAGGTGATTTTCTCAATATTTAGATTTTTTTGCTCCCTCAGATTCCAGATTTTCAAATAGTTGTATCTCAGACAAATATTGTCCAACAAACCATACATCAATGGAAAGATTATTTATTCAGCTTTCAGATGATGCATAAATCTCAATTTCAAAAAATTGACACTTGAGATTGGTTTTGTGGTCCAGGGTCATATATATATATATATATATATATATATATATAAAAAAATTTTAATCAAATATCAACTTGAAAGGTTGTAAATAATTTTATTATTATTTTTTAAATTTTATTTGTGAAAATAATTTTAAATTACTGTATAAAATTCAAAAGTTTTAAATTTGAACATTCTTGAGTTTGCAACAAATATAGGCTTTGATGATGATATGGCGTAAAATAATACATAAATCTGAATTGAATGAAGAAGCTATGAATAAGAATCTAATTGAATGAGGAAATCGGTGGCAGCAAGCAGCTCTAAAACAAACCAGCAGACTCCTGTGATATAACTCAGCACTGAACGAGTGTTTGTAGAGCAGCATCTGTGAGACACATTTGCTGAAGTTTGGTCTGACACTAGAGACGAGCAGCGGCGGTTTTTCCTCTTCAGGACTAAAATAAACATGTGAGAGTGTTAGTGTGAGTTCATGTGCGCTGAGTCTGTGGCACTCACAGCCTTCCCGAGGCTCTCGGCGCTGGACATGTGCTCCAGATCCACGAAGGGATGCAGGAAGAACTCGTCAAACGTGATGCGGCTGTCGGGGTCTCGCTCCAGCAGCCGCAGCAGCAGATCTCGACAGTCACGAGAAACCCGCGCTCCGGACGGCAGCTAAACACACAGAGAGCAGATCACAGCGGCGACCGGTGCAACCGCACCATCTAGTGGTGACTCATTAGTGTGAGAGCAATGTGTCGCTGCATCAGTGTCTCAGCAGTGAATGGGTGCCGTCAGAATGAGAGTTATTATGGATTATGGACTCATATTATATATTTTGTCTTCTCCAGATGTTACTGGAGTGCTGTGGATTATTGTGATGTTTTCATCAGCTGTTAGGACTCTCATTCTGACGGCACCCATTCACTGCAGAGCATCCACTGATACAGTGACACATTTCTACAGATGTTAATTCTCACCTCGATGGGTTTCTCACTGCGGATCTTCTCTTCTAGTTCAGTGAATGAGCGAGAGGCGAACGGAGCTCGTCCAAATAAAGCTTCTGCCCTCAAAAAACACACATACAGTCGGTCAAAAATCTGGAATAATACCATTTATTAATGTTTTTGAAAGAAGTCTCTTCTGCTCAACAAGGCTGCAATTATTAGATTAAAAATAATTAAATATTTAAAAAATGGACCCTTATGACTGGTTTTGTGCTCCAGGGTCACAGAGACCGAGTTGCTGCTCAAGAAACATTTCTGATTATTATCAATGTTGAACACAGTTGTGCTGCACAATATTTTTGCAGAAACCTGTAATACATTTGCAAATGAAGATATATTGAAGAATGCAAACAACGCTGACTTTCATTATGTGCACAAATCGTTGTGTTTGACAGAAGGAAGAAAGTCATAAGGGTTTGGAACCACATTAGGATAAGCAAATGATGAAAGAATTGAATTATTCCTTTAAATCTATTTTTAAATGTATTTTTGTTTTTTGTGTCTCACCGTATAAAATGACCCCGACGGACCACAGATCCACGCGAGCGTCATAATGGCGTCTGCACACCATCTCAGGAGCCATGTAGAGCGGAGAGCCTCTCAGAGCCTGCTGCTCGTCCCAGGGGCTCATGTACTGCGCAAAACCAAAGTCTGCACACAGCCGGATATTCACGTTATTATGAGATCTATCTGCATCAGACATGTGACCAGAACATCTAGAAAACACCTGTGAAAAATCAGTCCCTGCTTCATATTAACAGTGCATTAGACCTTATTTTTAGTGTAATAACAGTGCTGCTGACAGCGATGTGCTGGAACCTCGAGGGTCGTGAAGCTTCACCTGCGAGCTTCAGCATGTTTCCACTCAGCAGAATGTTCTGTGGTTTGAGGTCCAGATGAGAGATGTTCTTCTCATGGAGAAACTGAAGAGCGCATGCTAAAACACACACACACACACACACACACGAGACACATCATGTCTTCTCATCTGAATCTGTCTGGATCAGTCATTTTATCATTATACATCCTGTGTGTATAGTGTGCAAGGTGTGTGAGAGTGAGTGAGTGTGCGTGCGTGTGTGTGTGTGCGTACACGAGTGAGCGCGCGCGTGTGTGTGTGTGTGTGCATGAGTGAGTGTGTTTGTGTTTGTGTGTGTGTGTGTGCATGCGCGAGTGAGTGTGTTTGTTTGTGTTTGTGTGTGTGTGCGTGCACGAGTGAGTGTGTTTGTTTGTGTGTGCGTGCGCGAGTGAGTGTGTGTGTGTGTGCATGAGTGAGTTTGTTTGTGTGTGTGTGTGTGCATGAGTGAGTTTGTGTGTGTGTGTGTGCGAGTGAGTGTGTTTGTGCGAGTGTGTGTGCATGAGTGAGTTTGTTTGTGTGTGTGTGTGTGTGTGAGAGTGAGTGCGTGCATGTGTGTGTGTGCGAGTGAGTGTGTTTGTTTGTTTGTTTGCTTGCTGTGTGTGTGTGTGTGTGTGTGTGTGTGTGTGTGTGTGTGTGTGTGTGTGTGTGTGCGTGTGTACCGATCTGCTGTAGGCAGCGACGGGCGACTCTCTCTGGAAGAATCCGGCGACTGCGTATAAATCGGGACAAGTCTCCTCCTGAACACCACTCCAGAATCAGATAGATGTTCTCGCTGTCCCACTGACAGACAGACAGAGGATGAGGATGAGGATGAGGCAGTAAGTACGAAGTAACGGGGTAAGATGATATATAAATATATACCAAATATAAATATTTTCCAAATATATACTGTATGTGTGTGTCTATATATATATATATATATATATATATACAGTACACACACATATATTGCGTAAACAAAAATGTTTATTTTGGATGCGATTAATCATTTGACAGCACTAATAATGACACTATGTAAATATGTTGCAATTAATGTGTTACATTTATGACAACATGTTACATTAGTGACACTATGTTAATATGTTACATTTGACAGATACATCCACACTGCTGTTAAGGAAGGCACGGTCCTGCTTCTTCTTCTTCTGCTGCTGCTGCTGCTGCTGCGGTGTAAGACAGTGGAAGCTGGGATGCTGTACCTGGAAGTCTTTGAGCTGCACTATGTGAGGATGCCGGACTGTTTTGAGGATCTCGATCTCTGTCAGCAGATTCTCCATTGAGGTTTTGTTCAGGCTCTTCTTGCTGACCACCTTCACAGCCACCGCCTCCCTGCTGTCAGTCTGCAACCAATCAAAACATGCAAAACATCAAGAAAACAATCAATCAGATAACTCAGAACCATCCAGTAAAGCAATAAGGTACCACACTAACAAGAAGGTCAGTCTTACTGAAGCAGGTCAAATATTCGAGAATAATCAGAGATCAATAATCACTCGCCTTCCTGAAAGCCTTATAGACTGTCGCATATGTGCCGCTTCCAAGTCTCTCCGTCAGAATAAAGTCTTTGAGCTTCGGAGGAGCGAAACCCGCAGCCATTCCGACCTGACATCAATCAATCAATCGATAATCGATCAATCAATAATCAATGACATTCACAGCGCTTTCTTCTGCCCTGATCTGAGTCATTCAAGCGTACGATTCAACCGCGGACTGCTGACTTTATGAATGATAACTGTATATTATTTAAGATGATCGTAAACATTTCATAAACGTGTTTACATATGAAGCGCTGCGGTCTGTTTACTTCCGCGCGCTGACGTCATCGCCGCTGTCATCACGCAGGGGAATCGAGAGCGCGCACGTCACTGACCCCTGCCGGCCAGATCGAGTACTGCAACTCCATTCAATAATGCGTTAAAAAGCATGATATCGATTAATGCACGCACACAAAATAAATTCGGTTACTGCAGTTTGTGAATAAACATTTCACTTTTGTTGAGTGTGAAGGTCATTATTGTCAGTGTTTATTATTTTGTTCACAGCAGGAGAGAAATGGCTATAAATGACTCTGAAGTGTGTTTCTGATCTCATGTGTCACGCTGTTGTTATTAATAGCGTCATGTGACAGCTGGTCGCCAGGTGGCGCTACGCGACGCGTCATGGTCAGGGAACGGAACGCGTGGAGCGTCATGCGGCTTTGACGCTAGAGTGTCAGAATGGGCGGGGCGTTGCCTCTGATTGGTTGTATACATAATGCTTTTTTACTGTTTGTTTTAAAATGAATGACTATTAAAGTCTATTTAGGTGTAAATTGATAGCAATAGACAATTTAATAATAATTTTCTTGTTAATTTACTACTGTGTTTGTATATGTACGGTTTATATATATTTGTCTATGTGTGTAGATACTGCTTTTTTATGTGGATAATTGTTTTGTATTTGTATCATCTTTTGGATTTTTTACAATATTCAAAGAAAATAGGGTTTTAAAAAAAAAAAAAAAAATTCGTAGATTTTGCTGGGTGGGTTTCCATTTGTATTTCAGATACCAATTTTTTTTTATACTTCTCAAGTGTCTCCAATAAGACAAAAAATATCAATTTTAAGTTTTTATAAAGCACAAATGTTGTACCAAAGTGCTGCACAATAAAGAAAAAAATGCAATGAATATCAAAATTAAATAGAATTAGCAAATAGGTAAAAGAACATAAAAACAACAACATAATAAAACAGAAAAAGATCGTAATTTGCATGAGTCTCAATGGAGGTCGTCTGTCTGGGCCACCGAGCGCCCCCTGCTGGAATGACGGGTTGGTGTCACCGGCTGTTATTAGCGGTTGTGTCCCGGTGCTCTCGGTTCGGATCCGGTCAGCGGGGAGGCTGGAGATGGCGGAACGCATGGCCGCTCGTTTGTCCGCTCAGGAGGAGCAGATCGAGGCGTTGAGTCGTGAGATCCGCCGCCTGCAGGACGGACTGACCGGAGGATTCCTGACCGGCGGCCCGAGCCTGGACGCGCTGCGAGCGGAGAACGAGAAGCTCCGGTACCGCGCTCTGCACCTCCGCCGGAGCCTCCGAGAGGAGCAGCAGCTGCAGGAGCAGAGGACAAACAAACCCGAGCAGAACCGGAGTCAGAACCAGATCCAGAAACAGAACCAGATCCAGAGTCAGAGTCAGAGGACAAACAAACCTGAAGAACAAAAGGAGAAAAACCATGCAAAGGTGCATCTATCTATCTATCTATCTATCTATCTATCTATCTATCTATCTATCTATCTATCTATCTATCTATCTATCTATCTATCTATCTATCTTTCTGGATGTATATCTAGCTGTATCTTTCTGAATATCTATATTTCTGAATGTATATCTATCTATCTATCTATCTATCTATCTATCTATCTATCTTGCTGACTGTATATCTATCTATCTATCTATCTATCTATCTATCTATCTATCTATCTATCTATCTATCTATATCTTTCTGGATGTATATCTAGCTGTATCTTTCTGAATATCTATATTTCTGAATGTATATCTATCTATTTATCTATCTATCTATCTTATCTTGCTGAATGTCTATCTATCTATCTGAATATCTATCTTGCTGACTGTATATCTATCTATCTATCTATCTATCTATCTTTATCTTTCTGAATGTCTATCTATCTATCTGAATATCTATATTTCTGAATGTATATCTATCTATCTATCTATCTGTATCTTTCTGAATATCTATCTATCTATCTATCTATCTATCTTTATCTTGCTGAATGTGTATCTATCTGAATATCTATATTTCTGAATGTCTATCTTATCTATCTATCTATCTATCTATCTGAATATCTGTATTTCTGAATGTATATCTATCTATCTATCTATCTATCTATCTATCTATCTATCTTTATCTTGCTGAATGTATATCTATCTATCTGAATATCTATCTTGCTGACTGTATATCTATCTATCTATCTATCTATCTATCTATCTATCTATCTATCTATCTATCTATCTATCTATCTATCTATCTTTATCTTTCTGAATGTCTATCTATCTATCTGAATATCTATATTTCTGAATGTATATCTATCTATCTATCTATCTTTATCTTGCTGAATGTGTATCTATCTGAATATCTATATTTCTGAATGTCTATTTATCTATCTGAATATCTGTATTTCTGAATGTATATCTATCTATCTATCTATCTATCTATCTATCTATCTATCTATCTATCTTTATCTTGCTGAATGTGTATCTATCTGAATATCTGTATTTCTGAATGTATATCTATCTATCTATCTATCTGTCTGTCTATCTATCTATCTATCTATCTATCTATCTATCTTTATCTTGCTGACTGTATATCTATCTATCTATCTATCTTTATCTTGCTGAATGTATATCTATCTATCTATCTATCTATCTTTATCTTGCTGAATGTATATCTATCTATCTATCTATCTATCTATCTATCTTTATCTTGCTGACTGTATATCTATCTATCTTTATCTTGCTGAATGTATATCTATCTATCTATCTATCTATCTTTATCTTGCTGAATGTATATCTATCTATCTGAATATCTATCTTGCTGACTGTATATCTATCTATCTATCTATCTGAATATCTATATTTCTGAATGTATATCTATATATCTATCTATCTATCTATCTATCTATCTATTGGTCGGTCGATCAGTTGTCTTAAATCTTTATCTTTAAAAGCAAAAATAATAAAAACCAGCTGCAATAATTAAAAAAAGCAACAACAACAAATCCAATCCAAAAACAACAGCACCAAATTGGTTTGCTTGGTTCCTCTTTTGTAAGTTGTTTTGGATGAAAGCATTGCTAAATGTATTAATGTAAAAGTTGAAGCTTTGATATATGAACTTATAATCATGTCATTCTGCCAAATTACAAACAAAGAAATAAGCTCATTAATACCCAACCAAGACTGCATAATGTTTGAACGTGTTTTTGTGTGTTTCAGCAGAATGCTGCTCCGTCTCGATCCAGTACATCAGATGCTCCAGAGAAAAACAAGAAGAAGGAGAAAGTGAAGGCAGAGGTGCATTAACACACAAACACACACACACACACACACACACACACTCATATGGTCAGTGTGATTGCTGTGTCGTTGCATCAGCGTCATTCATGTTTTTAACAGCTCAGCTGCTCTCAGAGCTCATATTAGATCATATACTGACCACTGACCTCTCTCTCTCTCTCTCTCTCTCTCTCTCTCTCTCTGCCTCTCTCTCTCTCTCTCTGTCTCTCTCTCTCTCTCTCTCTCTCATTGACCGGAGCAGCTGGGCCCGGGGCCGGTGTTCATCTCTGAGCGTCTGCAGCTCTACGAGCGGCTGAAGAAGGAGAGCGATGCTCTTCTGGCGGAGCGGGCGGCTTGCGGTCACTCCATCAGTGTCCAGCTGCCCGATGGTCAGACGCTGAGGGCCACAGCCTGGGTCAGCAGCCCGTATCACCTGGCCTGCTCCATCAGGTGAGAGCTGAAGCACCAGTCCACCTGAGCATCTGCTCCTCATACGAGAGGCGCTCAGACCTGACACACGATGATGCTCTGCTGACACTTTCCATCAACGGGGTACAAATGGGTCCAATTCAGTGCTATTCAGAGTTAGATATTATTGTGGGTTTTTTATTCAATATTTAAAATTAATTGTTATTTTTATAGTTTCCATTTATATTTTCCAAAGAATATTTTCCATATTTTTATATGTGATCCTGGAGCACAAAACCAGTCATAAGGGTCAATTTTTCTAAACTGAGATGTATACATCATCTGCATAAATAATCTTTCCATTGATGTATGGTTTGTTGGACAATATTTGTCTGAGATGCAACTATTTGAAAATCTGGAATCTGAGGGAGCAAAAAAATCTAAATATTGAGAAAATCACCTTTAAAGTTGTTCAAATGAAGTTCTTAGCAATGCATATTCAGTTTTGATTTATTTACGGTAAGAAATTTACTAAATATCTTCATGGAACATGATCTTTACTTAATATCCTAATGATTTTTGGCATAAAAGAAAAATGGAAAATATACCTGTGCAACTTATGACTGCTTTTGTGCTCCAGGGTCAGAAATATGTGTTATTTTGTTGTTCATTTTTAGCATTTTTATTAGTTTTAGCTTAGTTCTTATGTCTATGTAGTTTTTATTACTTTTCCTTTCAATTTTAGTTTTAGATGTTTCAGTACATCAAGTTAAACTGCTTGGCAGCTAGCTGAAATAAAATACGTTTTTTTTTTTTTATTTGTTAAATATTTCTTTTCTAATTTAAATATTTTTAATAAATAAAAAACCTTCTAAGGTGGACAAACAATGAACATTTTCATAAGGATAATTAGTTTTTTTTAATGTATGTTTTTTTTTTTTTTTTTAGATAATTATTTTATTTGAAGTAATAGAAATGTTTTTATGGTTTTAGTTAACGATAATAGTCCTGTCCCCCCAAAAATGTATATTATTATTTTTATATATATATTTTTTTTTTTATTTTCTTTATTGTCTATTTTATTTGTAAGTAATGGAATGCAAATGTTTTCTTTATGGTTTTAGTTCTAGTATATACAGTCAAACCAAAATATATTCAGACACCTTCAGCATTTCTCACATCATCACAGTTTATTCACTATAGTTTAGAAAATAGTAATAAAATATGAGAAGAACTCAGAGTTAAACTGATCTTGATAAAGTCAGATAACTTTGATAGAAAGGTATGTAATGAATTCGGCTGAATAGCTGTCAGCTGTTAAATTTAAGAACACAATTAGATAAACCCAATTTAGTTCAAACAATCACCAAGAAATGCTTCATTTTGTTCAGTCTGTGTGTAAAAAGATCACATTAGCAATTAAAGAAAAACACAGAAGCAAAACATGCTCAGCTCAAAGTGTGAATCATTTTTGCCCCCAAATTTTACTGGTAGTCCACTGCATGAAGAATCTTTGGGTGTAATATATCACAGTTTACTTTTTGTTATCCTCACTTACATAAATAAACTATAGTGTCCTGCACCCGCTAGTATGAAAATATAAAAATTATGTCAGGTGTCTGAAAAGTGTGTGTGTGTGTGTGTGTGTGTGTGTGTGTGGTGTGTGGCGGACAGCTGTGTGATCGCGCGAGTGAACGGAGAGCTGTGGGATCTGGACCGTCCGCTGGAGGCCGACTGCAGTCTGGAGCTGCTGCGCTTCGATCACGAGGAAGCACAAGCCGTCAGTAACTCTGCACAGTCTCCACACAGACATGCGTGACTCCTGTACGTGAATATGAATGAACAGATGGTGTTGTGTCTCAGGTTTACTGGCACTCCAGCGCTCACGTCCTCGGAGAGGCTATGGAGCGCTTCTACGGCGGATGCCTGTGCTACGGGCCGCCCATCGAGAACGGCTTCTACTACGACATGTTCCTGGACGGACAGAAGTGAGTGGAGCGTTTGAGGTCCGTCTGATCTGACCGCAGCTGCTTTAAACTCAGCGTATCTGCTGTTTGTTCTCAGAGGAGTGTCCAGCTCAGAGTTTGGAGATCTGGAGAACATCTGCAGGAGCATCATGAAGGACAAGCAGCCCTTCGAGAGACTGGAGATCAGCAAGGAGACGCTGCTGGAGATGTTTAAGGTGAGGACTCATCACTTCAACAAAAAGGGCCATTTATTGTGACCTAACGTCTTTAGTACTAATAAAAGTTTGGATACATTGTAGAAATTATTGCAGAAATGTATTACTGTTGTACAGTAGATTGTCCTTCTCAAAGGAATGATGATAAGAATAATGCTGTAATTTATTAAAACATTATTTAAGAAATATCACTCAATTTTTGTTCGTTCTTTAATCAAAAAAGTACTTCGTAAAAAGCTTTTTCTAACCCTAAATAAAACAAAGAATGTTGGAAAAATACCATTTCAATCCTTTGAATTAAAAATTTCACATTTATTTCAGTGTGTTGCTTGCTGTTTCTTTGTAATTAATGGTGCAATTTCTGAGTGTGAATTGTTTCTACACCAGAATTGTTACTTTTTCATTTGTTCACCACCATTTTTGATCATTTTGTATTAAATCATAAAACAAAGAATCTAGAATTTCTGAGAAACAATAAAAATTATTCAAATTAAAATCTGTATTGATTAGACATGCCTTTTGGTTATTAACATTTAATTAAACTATTAAAATGGAATCCAGAAAAAAAATTAAAATAAAAATAATTGGTGAAAAAAATAAAATGCCTTTCATTGGGCCCTGTTATTGTTACAATTGTAATAAATTATTAAAAATTAAAATTATTAATATTTAAAAAAAAAATTGGAATGGAAAAAAATTATCTTGATTAGATATGCTTTTTGATTAGTTAAACCATTAAAAAATAATCAGAAAAAATAAAAATAAAACACATTTTTAAGGGACCTTTTATTGTTACAATTTTAATACATTATTAAAAATTTTAATTATTAAGCCATTAAAACAGAATCCAAAAAATTAAATGAATAAAAAAAGAAAACACAACATTTGGGAAAACATAAAACACATTTCATAGGTCCCTATTATTGTTACAGTTTTAATGCATTATTAAATATTTAAATGTAGTTGAACTATTAAAACGGAATCCAGAAAAATAAAAACAGAAAACTTATTATTTTTAAACATCACCCTACATTTACAACCATTTTTTTTCAAATCATGTTTGAAGTACCATATTGAAAACGCTTTTGAAATGAAAACGCTTTTCATTTGCTTTTATTATTTCAGTACAACAAGTTCAAGTGTCGGATCCTGAATGAGAAGGTGTCCACTCCCACCACCACCGTCTACAGGTAACGCTAGAGTTCTCCGTTCGGATGCTATAAGCCTCTTTCCATCGTGATTCACACTCTTCCTCTCATAGGTGCGGCCCGTTGATCGATCTGTGCCGCGGCCCGCACGTACGACACACCGGAAAAATCAAAGCACTCAAGATCTATAAGGTACTCGGACACCTTTAGATCACTCCTACAGGTTTTAATGTGATCTTCAGCAATGCTTATACTTCTGTTTTTATCAGCACTAGCGAGTCGGTGGTGACTGATGAAATAAATGCCAGTTCAAATGCTTCAGTTCTGCAGTTTGTAGTGTGATATTAGTGTGATATTATGATATTGTGATGTTGTTCAGAATTCATCCACGTACTGGGAAGGCCGCGCAGACATGGAGACGCTTCAGAGGATCTATGGGATTTCTTTTCCTGACAGCAAAATGCTGAAGGAATGGGAACGTTTCCAGGAAGAAGCCAAAAACAGAGACCACCGCAAGATCGGGAAGGTGCGTGAGTCAGAGCTGCAATAACAGTTTCATCAGCCGAACCCCATCGGGCTTGAATATTTACTTCAAGTCATTCTGAGATGAACTTGTCAATGTATTTCAGTAATTAACAACAGTTTCAGCGTGTTCCGGTTAGTTGATGGTCATATGACATGCAGATAAACACATCTTGTTTTGAAATAAAGTGTTTTGCTTTCATTGTTTTATTTTAAAATTCTTTTTCAATTTTAATTTATTTTTAGTATTTAAGTGTTTCTGGTAACACTTTAGAACAGGGAACACTTATTCACTATTAACTACATCTTTTCCCTCAATAAATTCCTAATTTGCTGCTTATTAATAGTTAGTAAGTTAGTTGTGAGGTTTAGGTGTTTGGTAGGATTAGTGATGTAGAATGAGGCATTAATATGTGCTTAATCAGTAATAATAAATGGCTAATATTCTAGTAATGTGCATGCTAATAAGCAACTAGTTAAGAGACCCTAAAATAAAGTGTTATTGGGCTTTATTTTAATTTATTTTAAAACATATAATGTAAATTTTCTGACTGGGTTATTAATGTTTTATTTAGATTTTTATTTTAAAATATTTTAATGTCATTTTATGGTTTAATTATTAATATGTGTTTTATTTTGATTTATGTTTTTAACAATTTAATTTAATTTTTATAATCTCTGACTTTTTTTTTAACTTTATTAGTGTTTTGTTTGGAATGATGTTTTATTTTTTACATTTTTATGATTTAATTAATTATTAGTGTTTTATTTTTATTGTTTTAATTTAAAATTATTTCTTTTAATTGGACTTGTTTATGATTGAATAATTATTAGCTTTCAATTATTAGCTTTTTATTGGCTTCCATAGACCCCTGTTTCATGGAGTGCAGTTTTGCAAAGAAATGCAAAATGAATTTTGTTCAGAAAATGCAAAAATGCAGTTACTTTTCATAATGTTGATTTCAGAATGGGCTGTTCACATTTTTTCATCTTTTTTGCCGTGTGACGTGCGTCTCTTAATGACAGTGACAATTTCTCAGCTTCTGTGAGGATCAGTCGGTGTCTCTTGTTCAGTTCGGCTCAGAGCTCCTAAATTACACCAAACTAACGGCTTTTGCTTTTTGAGTTGTCTTACCTCATTAAAAGCCTCTATACTGCATATAACAGCCGTGCCGTATGGTTTCTCCCGTTGGGCGATGCATGTCTCTTCCTCCTCAAGTGTGAGTGAAAGAGCTTGTTAAGATCTCGCTTTCTTGTGGTGTGATTTGCAGGATCAAGAACTTTTCTTCTTCCATGATCTGAGTCCAGGAAGCTGCTTCTTTCTTCCACCAGGCGCTTACATCTACAACACGCTGACAGAGTTCATCAGGGTACGTCAGCAAACAAGCTCAGAATAAAGTACAAACGCTGAATCCCACAGCGCCGTTCATGGTGTGTGTGTGTGTGTGTGTGTGTGTGTGTGTGTGTGTGCAGGAGGAGTACAGCAGACGTGGCTTCCAGGAGGTGGCATCTCCTAACATCTATAACAGTAAACTGTGGGAGACATCGGGTCACTGGCAGCACTACAGTGAAAACATGTTCTCCTTCCCCGTGGAGCAGGACGTCTTCGCTCTGAAGCCCATGAACTGTCCTGGACACTGGTAAACCAGAACTCTGTGCTAAATTAGATTTAATCTCTAAAGGCCAGACACTACAGGTGAATAGGGTTAAAATGTTAAATAATAGATTTCACCATAATTCCCCAGTTGATTGGTTTGTATTGCAAGTTTTCTGAAATGTTATGTTTGAGGGGAGACACTGCAGATACAAACACTGTTTTTTCATGCACCTGTCAAGTTTGAGACTTTGTGCTTTCATAAAGTGTTTTTTTCAGACTAGTGGAAAGAAAACATCCAAAAAACACTTAAGTGTTTCTTTTATAGCACTTTATCTATTTGTGTCGATAGATTTCAATTACAATACATATTTTTAAAGGCTGTTTTCTCAAAAGGAGTTTTTTCTCCTGCACTGAGCCATAAATCTGCACTTCAGCAGCAAACTTTACACTTTTACTCCTGTCTGTATCCTGAAGGTTTTTACAGAGGGATTTGTTCATATAGAATTTGCTTGATTATATACAACATTTTATTCGCCCAAAAATTGTGAAAATATAGTGTTTTCTGTTCTAACCATTTTCTGAATTATGACAAAAATGAGATTCCATCTGTAAAAACTTTTGACTCGGTGTCAGTTTCAAAATTCTTGTTTAATTTTTTTGACACAATCAAGTGTTTAGATTTTTGTACTAGAGATGTATGCAAATTAGTGCATATTTCATTAAATAGTGACTCATTTGCATATCTAAACCTAACATTTTAGAAAACTTGTAATACAAAAAATGTTTGTAATTATCAATGTAATCAATCAGCTGGGTAAATAAGGCGATAACTACATTTTTTTACCCTATTCACCTGCAGTTTCTCGCCTTAAATATGACGCATCATCTAGTTAAATATGCACTGATTCACATCTGAACATGGGATAAGGTTGAAAACTCCTTTTTGATTTTGTTGCCATATTAGAGTTAAAGGTTCTTCCATGGATTTTGGATTTCTCTTTTTATCACTCCAGAAATCAGAAAATACTGCCAACAGACCGAAAACAAACACATTTTCACCATGTTTTTAGGAATAAAATGTTGTAAAAATCCATGTGAATGATGTATGAACAAACCCATCAGTAAAAACCTTCAGAATATAGAGAGGAATAAAACTGTAAAGTTTAGTGAATGTAAGTGTTGCTGAAGTGGAGAAACAACTTTGTAAACATAAATTGCAATTCAAAATCTACAGACGCCAATGCATAAAGTTCAATAATAAAACAAAGTGAATGATATTTTAACAAACCGCTCAGTAAAAAGCTTCAGAATATAGAGCGGAATTAATCTCTAAGTTTGGTGTTTGTAAGTGTTGTTGAAGTGGAGAAAAAACCTTAAAGATTTGTATCGTGCCTTTAGATATGCATTATGCATTGTTTTTAGGAATAAAATGTTGTATAAATCCTTATGAATGATATATGAGCAAACCCCTCAGTAAAAACCTTCAGAATATAGAGAGGAATAAAACTGTAAAGTTTAGTGAATGTAAGTGTTGCTGTAGTGGAGAAAAAAAAAACTTATTAAAGGTAAGAATTGCAATTAAAAATCTACAGATGCAAATATATAAAGTACAAAAAAAAAAAAAACATTTGAATGAAATACTATATGAACAAACCCCTCAGTAAAACACTTCAGCATGTAGAGAAAAAAATCTCTAAGTTTTTTTTTATAAATACTGTATGAAAAAAACCTTAAAGATTTGCATCGTGCCTTCAAAGACATGCATTTTTGCCTTTTTTTAGGAATAAAGTGTTGTATAAATCAGTGTGAATGAAATATGAAGAATTGCAATAAAAATCTCAGATATAGAGAGGAATAAATGTAACCAGGTGAATGAAGTGCTGCTGAAGTGGAGAAACAAGTATTTTAAAATAGAGTTGAAATTAATCTAAGCAACTGGTATGTAAGTGTTACTGAAGTAAAAAACCAACTCAAAGATATATGAACAAACACTTCATGTTTGCCTTAGGAATAAAATGTTGTAAAAATGTTTTTTTTTTTTTTTTACATATAGCATAACATGCTGTCTGATTATCAAAGAAATCACTTTATTGGAACAGTTCTTTGTTGAACTGATTGTTGAATCGGTCTGAATCAGGGCTCGCTGAATCGTTAGTTATAATGTCCGACTGAAGCTGAGAATCATATGTACTTTTTTAAAGCAATGGTAAAAATAAATTACTGACAAACTGTAGTTAAAAATACATATTTTGTTGTATTAAAAAATTTTGAAAATTATATATTGATTGTGTATTAAAATATGTTGAATATTATTTAGCAGTATTTTGAGTAGTTTGGGTGTTTGTGACTGACTAATATTCTTGTTTTGAACCTAACATTATCTGTTTGTCTCCGTCCTTCGTCTCTCTGTCTGTCAGTCTGATGTTCGGTCATCGGCCGCGCTCCTGGCGTGAACTTCCTCTCAGATTGGCTGATTTTGGTGTTTTGCATCGTAACGAGCTCTCAGGAACACTGACGGGCCTCACGAGAGTCCGCCGCTTCCAGCAGGACGACGCTCATATATTCTGCACTATGGATCAGGTGCAGCGACGCTTCAGTGTCTTTGAGATACTAGAATATTTTCTTATTATTTTTCATTGAAATTTTTAGTGAAAGTTTAAAGTAATTGTATTGTGTGCTTTTGTCATTTTTATTAGTTTTGTTGTTTTTTTAAATTCTATATATTGTTATGGATTTTTATTTCAGTTTTAGTTATTTTAGCACATGAATTTTCAACTAAATGAAATGAATTAAAAAAAAGCTTGATCGACTCCACTGTCAGTCCCACAATGACCTGTAAAGCCTTTAATAAAGAGCTCGACAGCTGATTTAGATCTTTACAGGGACAGAACCTAATTGTTTGCTCGTTGTGTTTCAGATCGAGTCGGAAATGAAGGGCTGTCTGGATTTCTTGCGCTGCGTCTATGATGTCTTTGGCTTCTCCTTCCAGCTGCATCTCTCCACGCGTCCGGAGAAGTTTCTGGGCGATATTGCTGTGTGGAGTCAGGCTGAGAAGGTTCCAGAATAGCATTTTTCCTGCTGTCTTTAAGATTTGAGTGTTGTAGATGTTTTTGTGCAATATTAACTGAGTTTTTATTTTATAGCAACTAGAGAACAGCCTGAATGAGTTCGGAGAGCCGTGGAAACTTAATCCAGGAGACGGGGCTTTTTATGGACCAAAGGTTAGGAAAGATCTCTTTATAAATCAAAAATAGGTTTTGTTAATTGAAATTAAGCTGAAATAAAAAATATTATATGATTATAATATATATTTTATGTTTTTTAAAGAAGTCTCTTCTGTTCACCAAGCCTGCATTTATTTGATCCAATGTACAGCAAAAACAGTAAAATTTTGAAATATTTTTATTATTTAAAATAACTGTTTTCTATTTGAATATATATTTAAAATCTAATCCATCTAGCATCAGAAATCATTCTAATATACTGATTTGCTGCTCCAAAAATATTTATTATTATTATAATGTTGAAAACAGGGTTTTTTAAGGGTTCTTTGATGAATAGAAAGTTCAGAAGAACAGCATTTATCTGAAATGGAAAACTTTGTAACATTATAAATGTCTTTTATCATCGCTTTTAATCAATTTAAAGCATCCTTGCTGAATAAAAGTATTAATTTCTATAATTTCTTTTCCAAAAAAAAAAAAAAATTATAGAAAAAATTATGTTGGAAAGAACTTGCATTAGATACTATTTAGCAGTATTTTGTGGTATTGCTGTAGTTTCGCACATTTGGCTTTTTGGGGGTTTTACGAACATACAAAGTGGTAATAAAATATATAAATATTGGATCAAAAATTTCAAATTAAAACACTACTTATACTAACATTACTAAAACTAAAACTGTAATAAAAATAAATTAAAGCTAAAAAGAAATATAATAAAAATGACAAAAGCACATAATAAAATTGGTCAAACTAAAACTAAAATGAATATATACAGTCAAACCAAAAATTATTCAGATACCAGATATAGTTTTTGATATTTTTGATACTAGTTGATGCAGGACACTATAGTTAATTTATGTAAGTGAGGATAGCAAAATAAAGTAAACTGTGATATATTACACCCAAAAAACTCTTCATACAGTGGACTACCAGTAAAATTTGGGAGCAAAAATGATTCAGACACTTTGAGCTGAGCATGTTTTGCTTCAGTGTTTTTCTTTAATTGCTAATGTGATCTTTTTACACACAGACTGAACGAAATGAAGCACTGCTTGGTAATTGGTTGAGCTGAATTGGTTTTATATAATTGTGTTCTTAAATTTAACAGCTGACAGCTATTCAACCCAATTCATTACATACCTTTCTATCAAAGTTATCTGACTTTATCAAGATCAGTTTGTTCTGACACAGAGTTCTTCTCATATTTTATTACTATTTTCTAAACTATAGTGAATAAACTGTGATGATGTTGGTGGCTGAATAAAGTTTGGTTTGACTGTATACATGACTAACACTGATTCCATGTTATTCTGGGTTTTTAAACCTCAAAACGTAAATCCTCTCAAGCAGATGTTTGTCGTGCAGGACTAATGATCATCTCTCGTGTTGTAGATTGACATTACGATTAAAGACGCCATCGGCCGTTATCACCAGTGTGCCACGATTCAGCTGGATTTCCAGCTGCCCATCCGCTTCAATCTGACGTATGTGGGGTGAGTAGAGCGCCGGCGATCTGTGAACGCTCTCACGGCTGTGAATCAGAGTTTAATCGTCTGAACCGCTGCAGGAGAGACGGCGATGACAAGGACCGACCGGTCATCATTCACCGCGCCATCCTGGGCTCCGTGGAGAGAATGATCGCCATCCTCACCGAGAACTACGCCGGGAAATGGTGATAGAACTGATATTTATCAGTACATTCCATTATTCTTTACTAAAACTACAGTTCTCCTTCAAATTGTTAAGAGGCGTCTTTGTAAATAGTTAAATCATTTTGATAACAGTAGTAATTAATACTAGTATCACTGTAGTAACTAGTATTTGAGCGTTTCAGATCAGGCGCTGTCAGGCCTTTTTGTGTTGAGGAAATAATCAAGTGTTATATTTGATTGATAGTAAAGGTTAATTCAAAAAAATACATTATTAAACATATTTAATAACATATTCTGGAAAGGAAAGAAATAAAAAAATATTCCTTAAAGCACATTCAAGATGTATATTATTTGGGGATGTGTATTATATGAAATTTAATGAGACTTATTTTGAACTATCAGCTGTAAGAAAAAGTACTAAAACACTGCAAAAAAAAAAGATTTTCTTAGTATTTTTGTCTTATTTATACTAGAAAACATCTATAAACATTCTTGAATCGAGATGCATTTACTTGACAAGTAAAATGATTTAAGATATTAAGTCTTGTTTCCTTAAAACAAGCAAAAATATCTGCCATTATTATCCCCATTGGCAGATATTTTTGCTTGTTTTAAGGAAAAACCTAACAAAATTATATATATATTTTTTTTTTTTTCGAAAACAATACATAATATCTTAAGTCATTTTACTTAAACAGCAAATTCATCTTGATTCAAGAATTTTTAGATATTTATACTAGAAAACAAGACAAAGACACTAAGCAAGAGAGTGATTTTTGCAGTGTGAAAATGACATGATAAAATGACACTAAATTTCCTTATTTTAAAGGCAAAAACTAATATGGCAACAATTACTAAAACTTTCAAATGAAGATTGAAAATATAAAATTCACAAAAACAAATTGAATACAATATCTCAAAACAATTTAGTATGTATAACCATTTATAAGCGTCTTTCTTTAATCGCTGCTACATTAAAAGCACTATTGCTGCTGCGTCTTTAAGACTCCTATATGTTAATGTCTCGTTAAGTCTGTTGTGATTGGCTAACCTCTTTGCATATGTAATGAGCTGCAGTTGGACACAGAAGGTCACAGCTGTGTGTGTTGTGTTCGGTCAGGCCGCTGTGGTTGTCTCCACGTCAGGTGATGCTGGTGCCTGTGAACCCGTCTCTTGAAGAATACGCCAAACAGGTGCAGCATCTGCTCTGAGATCCGTCACTCGACCGCAGCGCAGCGCGCTCAACTCATTTTCAGAGGAAGCTGATAAATGACGTTATGATGTCATATCGTAATCATGGCGCAAAACTGTGCCACAACATCAAATCTCAGCAAAAAAATATATTTTATGCATATTAATTTAAATTTGTTTGTAAAATAATATGCATAATATAATAATAAAATATAACTGTATTTTTAATAGTGTTGTCAAACAATTAATCACATCCAAAATAAAAGTTTTGTATGTGTACTGTGTATATTTATTATGTATACACACACATACAGTATATATATTTTGAAAATATTTACGTGTGTGTGTGTGTATATATATATATATATATGTATTTATATTCTTATAAATATATTTACTATATAAACATAACATATTTTTCTTAAATATATATACATGCATGTGTTTGTATTTATTACATAATAAATATACACAGTATTATGTATGCAAAAACTTTTATTCTGGATGTGATTAATAGTTTAACAGCACTAATTTTTAAATGCATTGAATTATTGAGCACTTACATATTTCTGAATGATTGCAATTACAATGCAACCTGACATCACATCAGTACTGAGATCAGTGTATTTCTAATCTGCTAACGAGGAATAAACATGTTTTAGTAAGCGTAGAGGATATTTAAAGCTGTTCTTGCATTGCAAACTTCATCAAATACAGATTCTGCAGAAATGCGTGTCGTTAATTGATGCTGTTCTCATCTGATGGAGGTGTTCCTCTCGCTCCAGGTCTGTAAGAGGTTTGTTGAAGCTGGATTCATGGCCGATGCTGATTTGGACTCCGGGTGTCTTCTGAATAAGAAGATTCGTAACGCGCAGCTGGCGCAGTATAACTTCATCCTGGGTAAGAGCTGGGTCTGAGAGCGTTGGAGCTCTTCTCCGGAGGCCTGCGCTGACGTGTGTTTGTTTGGCAGTGGTGGGAGAGAAGGAGCGCGCCGCGAGCAGCGTGAACGTCAGAACCAGAGATAATAAAGTGCACGGAGAGCTGAGCGTGGAGCAGGTGATGCAGAGACTGACGCTCCTCAGACAGTCGCGCTGCCGCAGCGCCGAGGAAGACTTCTGAGACGGAGGAGGAAGAGTCTGAGACCTGAGAGTTAAACCATGTCTTGTGTTCAAGTTCAGACGGTTTGCAATAAAGACTGTCACGTTTATCGTTTGGAAGCTTGTCTTTATCTAATATTTATGGAAATATCAATACACTCAACAACAAAAAAAAAATCAGTATATAAATAATACCAAAACAATATATTCCAAATTACTCTGTTCTTTTTAAAATGAAAACTACTTCAATAAATTAATAATGTGTGAGTGAATAAAGTAACGTCTTTTTTTTTCCATAGATAAAAGCAATTTAGTTTTAATGACCATTATGACTGTCTCTCTTAATCTTTAATCGCTGTCACATTAAAAGCCAGTGTAGAAATTACATTTAATGAAGCAAAGTTTCTTCCTCGGTTTTTTTCACCATTTGTTAGAAACATGAGCAAAGACAACATCTGGAGCTAGATGTGTAGATATTAAATAACATCTTAAAGGGTACTTCTTTCGTTCTCTCTTTCTTAATGAATTTATTTATTTATTTCAATTAAATTCAAAATTGCTGTATTGGCAGTATATGTGGAGGAATATAATAATAACAAGGAATAGATCAAAATAATAGAAGAAAACATTATAACAATTTAAACTTAAATAAACAGTGTGACAAATTAGATTGTGTGAACATTTCATACCACAATGTCTGTCTTTCTTTCTTTCCTTCTTTATTTATATATTTATTTCAGGTAGGAACCATGCTTTTTTTCTGGTGCATGTGTAAACTATATTATTTGGAAAAAAATTGTGTTCATTGTTTTTATTATTATTATTATTATTATTTTATCAAGATAGCAAACTTATTTCAGTAAAATATTGGACATCACAGTTTTTCTCTCATTAAAGCAAAGATGTGCTGTATGGGACTTTTATTTTGAACTGTTAGCCGTTGGGACATTTACGGGAGCGGAAGCCGGAAGTAGAGTCCATCGGCGGCGGCGGCGGTGTTCTGGAAGCTAGCGAACGGGTTGAAATGGGTTTTTGAACGCGAACGGAACACCATGAGCTCGTATTTGATGCTGTTTCTGCTGCTGCTGGACATCTACTCGCAGTGTGTGATCGGTAAGAGCGCGAACACCGAGCACTACGCGCTAGAGTCATCGTTATCTGGCTCTGGACTCGGTTACCGTGGAAGCGCCGTGTTTTTGTCACAGTAAATGAATATTATCACGGTCTTATTTGAGTTACGCGCGTACCGTGTAAATACAAGGATATATACGGGTGGTAATCACACTTACCACAGTTTACCGTGTTATTTACACGCTATATATGCGAAGCACCTCGGTATCAGTGATGTACTGTGTTTTGTTGTCAGAGCGTCTGTTGTTTACTTCTGTCTTTAATAGACCTGTATTTGATGCCTGGATACGTCACTGATTTCTTATGACAATCGTTTATGCATCATGTGATCATCTAAGAACAATAATCAAATTAATAAAAAAACAAATAAGGAATACCTGTTTTCCCCGTTCAGTTTGAGTACACAATATCTTGATTATTCAAACATTTAAATTTTAATACGATTTAAATTATAAAAACATAACTCAAAGTAATATATTACTGTTGTAATAATTCTATTGTATTGTAAAATAAAAATAGTAGTTAATTGATTATTCAAAGTAACATTGTGTTTCATTATTATTTAAATTCACAAATTAAGCAAATCAGTAAATATAGCACTGTTGCAGTAATACTATTGTACGGTAAAATATAAATGAGTAATAACTAAATATTATTATTCAAAAAATGTGTCATTATTATTTAAATGATGGAAATTAAGCAAATCAATAAGAATATAATATTGCTATTGCAAAACACTATTGCACTGTAAAATGAATTTTTGATAATAATAATGATTATAATTATTATTCATGGATTACATATTGAATGAGGATAAAATCTTTTTTCCAACCTTAGCTGATCACATTTCATGCAGTACACATACAGTCAGATTGTGTGTGTGTGTGTGTGTGTGTGTGTGAGAGAGAGAGAGTGTGTGTGTGTGTGTGTGAGAGAGAGAGAGAGAGAGAGAGTGTGTGTGTGTGTGTGAGTGTGTGACATATGAGGACACAAATGTGTATAATGACATACATTTGTACAAAACAAATACAGTTTTTACAGTATAAAAACCATTACGTCTATGGAGAGTCCCCATTTTTCACAAAACCAAATGTGTGTGTGTGTCTCTCAGCGTATCTGAGCTCTCCTCACGTGGGTCAGGAGCCGCCGTACACAGCGCAGCAGAGCCCGGTGATGAGCAGCCCGGTGGCACTGACCGCGTCCTCCAGTGAGTGACCCTCCAGCACCATCCACAGCGTCAGATTCATACGGAGCGTCCGGCATAAACATCTGTGTGTGTGTGTGTGTGTGTGTGTGTGTTCAGCTGCTCCGGTGGTGACCGATAGCTACCTGTCCAGGTGTCCCAGCGGCAGTCAGTGCTCCAGACTCCCGGCCGACTGCATCATCTGCGCATTTCATCACAACTGCAGCTACGGCCGGCCGGCTAACTTCACCTGCAGAGCCAAAGCCGGCGTCCACTGTGTGGTGAGGTCCTCAGAACCAGTCATCTCCGCGTGCCGGTCCTTCGCTCCGCTATAAATCACACACTGCTGTGTCGGCCGCTGAAATCATTTTGAACCTCCATTAATGAATGAGTTTTTCATCTTAGAAAACCATCAAGAATTTATTTCTGTCCTCATCCACAATTTCATAATTATTTACATATTGACTGAAAAAGGTGAAGATTGAAGCCTGAGCTTGTTTTATTGACCCTTTTTTATAATAAACATCACTTCAACAAATAAATTATTCTATACAAAGTTAGAATAGAGAAATCTAGTGTTGAGGGGGGGGGGGGGGGTTCTCTTGAAAAGCAGTTAGGAAACAAATAGAGTGCAAGTCTTAAAGGGTAAAGTGTGTTTTTTAATAAAAAAGAAAACAAATAGATAAAATAGAATTAGAATAGAGAGTGATAGAGTTAAATAAAGATGAAAGACTGCTTTTTTTTTCCTGCTTTCATGTTAATTTTAGTCAAAGTTCTATTAATTTTGTCTTTTTTATTAGTTTTTGTTGTTTTTAAATATCTATATAATTTAAATTAATTTTTATTTAAATTTGTTATTTTAGTACACAAAATAAACTAAATAAAAATTAGAAATGCTTGTCAGCTAGCTTTTATTGACTTGTCAGCATTTATTTTATTTCAAAAAATGAACGTTTTTGTTATGGTTTTAGTTAACTTCAATAACCCTAAATTCTATTACAAATTCAATATACAGATTACTCATTATAGTTATATATTATTTATCACATTATTTTTGAACTACACGTTCTGAATTCCTCACCAGTTATTCTACACTTTCACTCCTTTGATGGATACACATCTATTATTTATATTTGCCCTTAAATATGTGAATTACCCTACATTTAAACTGTTTCTTATTTATAAAAACCCATAAATACATTTGGGAAGTAGATTATGTGCTTCATAAATAATCTGTGCAATTCTGAAATCAGCCAGATTTAGAGCATTTGAGTTCATAATCTGTTGGTTGTTTAATAATAAGTGAAAATAAAGAGCTCAGATGCTTAATGCATTAGTCAAGAAATGTTTTCCTGTGTGTGTGTGTGTGTGTGTGTGTGTGTTTCAGAACGAGCAGGGTCAGCCGCAGCAGAACTTCACGCTGACGCTGGACTGCCGCTTCTGTTGGCAGCTGGACGCGTCGCAGTATCGCTGCTCAAACTCCACCAGCTGCATGACCGTGTCCTGTCCCCGCAGACGCTATAACGCTCGCTGCGAAGCTCTGGAGCACGTGCACTGCCTCGGTACACACACACACACACACACACACACGTTCGGGACTCTCCATAGGTGTAATGGTTTTTATACTGTACTTACTGTATGTGCTATTGTCCTAAACCTACCCCTTCAGCTCAAACATGTAAAAGTGAATTTCGCATCTGAAGACCCCTTTAAATGCAATATGAGGAGGACTGTAAATCCAAACTTCCATCATCATTTACTCACTCTCACGTCTTTCCAAACCTTCTGTTGAACACAGAGGAAGATACAGTCGCTTGTCCCCATTATATTTCTTTCGCTGCTGTGGAAGGCAGTGGCTACCGGCCTGGTTTCCCACATTCTTCACAAAATCTTCTTTTGTGTTCAGCAGAAGACACGATGAAGGCAGAATGCTGTTTTCCTTCACGTGTGTGTTTGTGCTGTTGTGTTCGCAGGGAAGCGGGTGTTTCAGAAGCGTCTGTTCTGTAACTGGACGGGAGGATATAAGTGGTCCACGGCTCTGGCTCTCAGGTGATTTCAATCATAAACATGAGAGTTGTGTGTTAGTATGATGTGATGAATCTGTTTGAGCTTCAGAACTTTCATCTGGATTTGATTTATGATTCAATTCTTTGTTCGCTCTCTGTGAAGAACGCCGTGAATCCTGTGATGAACAAACAAACTTGTGTTTTATTACAGAGAGACGCTTCTTGCTGTTGCAGTATTGTTGTTGTTGTTTAAAAGCGTCTTTAATAATATGAATGCTAAATGAATTCCAGTGTAATATGAGCCTCCAACTTCAAAATCGTCCTACATCGCTGCAGAAGTGTTTACAAAGTAAACATGCAAAGAAGGTCAAACGCCCCAAACTAAAAAAGGTGTAACGCGATGTAGGAGAAAATGAGATGGGAGTTTTTAGACCGACCCTAACTGTGTTGAACCGGAGTGCACAGAGTACGCATGCGCATCGCAGACCTAGACCAGATGAGCATCTGAGCTTAAAAAGTCTATAAATTGTAAACTCTGTGTTTTTTTTTTAGAAAATGACTGATCGTTTTGCTAGATAAGACCCTTAAACCTTGGCTGGGATTGTTTAGAGCTCTTTGAAACTGCATTTTTAACCTTCAATCCGTTGAGCACCATTGAAGTCCACTATATGGAGAGAAATATTGGAATGTTTTCCTCAAAAAACTTAATTTCTTTGCAACGAATATTTGGGAATGAATAAATTATCAGGATTTTTTTATTCTGGACGTGGAGCAATCCTTTAACGCTGCTTAATGCATTAAAACAGTGTTTTTGAAAATACCAACTAAAGTGGGCACATTATTAATAAAGCATACTATTTACAGACAAGCAGATAGTAGTAGTACTTTATTTATCCCCTTCAGGAAATTTAGTTTCAGTGGGTTTCAACGTGTTTCAAATAAAGAATAAGACATTTCAACATATAAACGAAGACACAAAATATAAGTAAAAAACAACAACACTATCTTTCATCACTGCTTGTGGTAAAAAGGACTTTTGCCCCCTATTTTTAATAAACATTTTCATTCTAAATCTTCAATCTGAAGGCAAAAGCTCAAACTCATCATACAATGCATGCATATTATCAGATGTTATTTCCAAAGCTTTACTAAAGCATAAATTCATAGGTGTACCAAGTAATTTACTCACAACTAATTTTTTTGTTCCTCTTGAGCATTTCCAAACCAGCAAGTGATACAAAAGCTCAAAACACTTTCAATAAAAGAATTATAAAACACTTTTAACAATGGAAGGCTTACGTTAAATGACACCATCTTTCCGAGAAAATAGAGACATTGCTGACTCTTTGTATCTCACCTCAAATACTACCCCAACGCTCTGGATCTGTTCCCCTTTAAAGGTGCCATAGAATGGAAGACTGTGTTTACCTGGGCATAGTTGAATAATAAGAGTTCTGTGCATGGACATGACATCCAGTGAGCCTCAAACACCATTGTTTGCTCCTTCTTACGTAAATCTCGTCCGTGCAAAAGACTACCGAAAAAGAGGCGAATCTCAACATAACGCGGACTGTGACGTTACAGCCGGGATCATTAATGTTTACGCCCCCAACATTTGCATAACGTGTTCCAGCCCATGTTCTGGGCCAGCCGGATCATCAATGCAGTGTTGCCAGATATTGCTATTAAAACAAACAAAAACCTGAAAATTATTTTGCAATTAAGATAAGATAAAGATATCGCTGATCCTAAACTGCTACTTTATTAACTTTCTAAAGTGTCAAAAAAAGTGAAAAAAAGACTAGTCCAAAAACGCTTATAACAGCTGGATCTGGCAACACACACAACTGGAGCGTCTCGCAGCGATCGTGTTCATACACCAGACGCTAAACATTCTGACAAAATCTGTCTTCGTCTGATACAGACTCAAACATATGTGACCCCGGAGCACAAAACCAGTCTTTAGTGTCAATTTTTCAAAATTGAGATTTATACATCATCTGAAATCTGAATAAATAATCTTCCATTGATGTATGGTTTGTTGGACAATATTTGGCTGAAATGCAACTATGTGAAAATCTGGAATCTGAGGGAGCAAAAAAATCTAAATATTGAGAAAATCACCTTTAAAGTTGTCCAAATGAAGTTCTTAGCAATGCATATTACTAATCAAAAATGAAGATTTGATACATTCACGGTAAGAAATTTACTAAATATTTTCATGGAACATGATCTTTATTTAATATCCTAATGATTTTTGGCATAAAAGAAAAATTGATCATTTTGACCCATACAGTGTATTGTTGTCTATTGCTACAAATATCCCTGTGCTGCTTAAGACACCATTGTTCACGCGGACAGTAGAGATCTGTGTGAGCTGTGAAACAGCCAATCAGAGCAGAGCTCATTATTATTATTCATGACCCGTCCAGATAAGGTAATAACAGACCGTTTCATTCGAGGGACAAATCCTAGGGTTGTAAATAGACATGTGAACCGTTTCTGGAGATCTTCTGTGTAGATATCAGAGAATAATTTCAAATATTGCATCAGTGCATTCTATGGCAGCTGTAATAGTGGTCAGACTCGTATGAGATATGAGTCCAGATTAAGAATAACGCTTACTGAGTTTGGCACGTTGTTCAAAAACACAGTTTTAATGCGTTAAGCCACGTTGCCGTGTGTATGGTCCTGTGCCTGCTAACCGGACACTGTGTGTGTGTGTGTGTGTGTGTGTGTGTGTGTGTGTGTGTGCGTGCGTGTGTGTGCAGCATCTCTCTGGGCGGCTTCGGTGCGGACCGCTTCTATCTGGGCCAGTGGAGGGAAGGTCTGGGGAAGCTCTTCAGCTTCGGAGGCCTGGGCATCTGGACGCTGATCGACGTGCTGCTGATCGGCGTGGGATACGTGGGGCCGGCCGACGGCTCTCTCTACATCTGAGGTTCGGATGGCGTGACTGTGACTCCTCCATCCCAGATTTCCAGCCCGATTCGCACGTGTCTCGTCCAAACTCCCACTGCGGCAGATTCCCATCTGCTCCCGATGCGTCCATGCCTTCAGCAGCACGTCTGACTAACGCCGTCGGAGGAAGAGCGCGATGAAGACGCTTCACGGTTCGGAGTCTAAAACATGTACAATATGTATCTAAACTCATCTGTGTGCGTGTAATATTACTGCTGTGTGTATATATGATTCACTGTTTGTCACTGGTGATTTCTGATTAAAACCGTCGGGTTCATGATGATTGTACCTGTGTTTGGCTTTATGTCTTTATCTATATATATATTCCTCACAGATTCAGCAAGACGAGACACTGCAGGTGAAAATATGAAGATAAAGTCAGGTTCAAAATTCTGTTTGGATTTCTGCTGTCAAACGATTAATTGCATCCAAAATAAAAGTTTTTGTTTACATAATGTGTATGTGTGTAATGTATATATTTATGTAAATGCACACACATATTTAGAAAATATTTACATGTATATATATTTGTATTCATATAATTGGCATTATATATTTAATACATAAACATAACATATTTTGCATACGTGTGTGTATTTATACAGTATATGCATAATAAATATACACTCATATATTATGCAAATTGTGATTAACATTAGTTTATATTAAAGGTTTTAATGTGAGGGGTTTATGTTTTTATCACTCCATAAATCAGAACATCGTGAAAGCTTGTTTCCGCCATGGCATAAAAAAATTAAATGGGTAATAGTGACTTTTTAAATCACAACTCGGACATTTGTCTCGCAATTCTGTGTTTATATCTAACAACTGTGCGAAGAAAAGTCAGAACTGCGAGATTTAAAATCACAATTGCAATTTTTGCAATTGTGAGAATTTGCAATTACCTTTTTTATTTTTTATTCCATGGCAGAAACAAAAAAAACTATAAATTCTGAGTTTATCTCCTGCAATTGTTTGTATCTTTTTTTTTTTTTTGCGAGAATTGCATGAAAAAAATTCTAATTGTGAGATAAAAAGTCGCAATTGTGGCAGAAAACACGCTTCCATAGAAAATACTGTAAACAGACACATTTTCACCATGCTTTTAGGAATAAAATGTAGTATAAATGAAATCTGAACAAACCTTCAGAATACAGAGAGGAATGAAACTCTAAAATTTGCTGTGTGTAAGAGAAAAAACTAGATGCAAATAGATAAAGTGGAATTAAATAAAATCACTTAAACGTGTATTTTGGATGTGTTTTTTTTTCACTATGTATGAAGACATGATGATAGGAAGCAAAACTGAGCGGTGCGTAAAAACCTAAATAATCTCTCTGGAATTACAGGTAATTGTCTGACTCTGATTGGTTTTCTGATCTGTTTTCTAGTGAAGTCACCGGCAGCGCTAGTACTGGGGATGGAGGAGTTAAACCGCTCCAAATATTTGTAGAATGTGAAGTCTCCTGCAGAAATCTCTTCTGTAATCAGTCAGAACAAGACGTTTCGAGACCCTTCAGGCTTTTTCATCGTGTTCCAGCCTGAACAAACACACTGTGAGTGAATGCAAGCGCTCGTATTTCCACACACAGTTCATCCTGACCTCCAAACACTGCTTCTGTCCCACTCTCAGTTTCTGTGTTGAAGCACAAATACCGGCTGTGTTCCAGTACATCTGTGAGGTGTGTACCGCGAACCGCTGTTAAATAGCAGTACAGCACGTTACAAACAAGTGCTCAACGGGGACGGTTCACACGAACATGTGAAATCTGTCACGAGTCTCTTTTGTTGTGGTTCACACAATGTTTGGATCCCAACGTTCTCCAAAATACCTTCTTTTGTGTTCCAGAAAAGAAAAAGTCATGAGCAGAAATAAATGATATGATGATTATTTTGGGCAAACTATCACATTAACACGGTTTAATACAGTAAGTGGCGTACAGTCGTTTACAAAAATCAGTGTTTTTAAAAGAATCAGTTTTTTATGTTTTTATTATAAGATTATAAAAGTTATTAGTTATTTTAGTTTTCATTTAAATTTTAAAGTGTCAGTAATTTTGTTATTTTTAATGTCTATACAATTTTTTCCTTTGCAACTATCTGAAATAATAAGTTTTATTTATTGTTTTATTCCAGTTAAAGCTTATTTTAATTAATTTTTATTTTATTTTTTACAATTAACTATAATAAGAGTGAAGTACGCACCAGGGTTATTAACTAAAACTCAAAAACTGAAATAAAAAAAAATTAATAAAAAATAAATAAATAAACCCCCTTTTACTTATTTTAAACTTAATACTACATTTTATAATGCAATAAAAACTATACAGACTAAATAGTAAAAATGACAAACACAACAAAATTACTAAAATAACTTTAAAATGAAGATGTAAAGATTACATATAAAAAATTATCAATGATGAATATTAATAAAACAACTATAGTAGTATCTGGCTGATAGTAAGATAACCACGTCGCACTCGGAGGACTGAGAGCTTTTTTGGAGATGTTAAGCACATTGTATTGTGGGATACAAGTGCAGCAGGACAGTTTGCATTCTGCAGAACCGCAGGAGCGCGCTGTTCTGAGCAGCGAGCGTTCTCGACAGCAGAGGTTTGTCCTGATCAGCAGCTGTGGTCTGTGTGTCGATCCGTCATCTGATCAGCATGCGTGTGTTTCCTGGACGGCTCCTGGCTCCGTCACTATCGAGGGGACGAGCAGCACTCTCTCTCGTCATCTCACACACCCTGTAAAATACGTGTTACATAGATCTGGACGTCATCCAGAAAAATGTGTTTGAAGTCTATTAGATTTCATCGTTTGGTTTTATGAGCTGCAGCGTTGGTCTCCTCGGAGCGTTCATGTGTTGTCAGTCTTATATAATCAAGCAGGGGCACGTTTTAATTAACACATTACCACTCAAACGGTTTCTGCACTATATAACAGGTGTACCGTATGCACGCTTTCTGTCTGGATGAACCTGGATGATTCACTACATTTGCCAAAATGTGGCCATACTGTATCCCACAATGCACTCATTCAACTTGACCTTCCATTTACGATGGATGAAGCAGAAGTGCTGTCAGCTCCATTACTACAGACCTCCAAATGTTGCATGCAAGCTTGGTTTAAAATACAAAACAACTCAATTCTGAGATAACTGGATGGCACCGGCTGAACTGAAGTCATGTGACAGCGGTATCATTCTCTCTTTTATATATATATATATATGAATTGTCAAGTTCACTTAACTTTAAGAAAATTATTATTATTTACTTAATTTTAAGGCAACGGGTTTCCTCAATTTTTTTTTAAGTTAAGTCAACATCACTTTTTACAGCGTAAACACTGGTAATTTATCGCAGTCTTCACTCTTAATTCTGGAAATCTAAACAAAAATATTTCTAACCTGAAAGACTCTGGGTATGTAATGTTTGTCCTCATAAAAGCAAAGATTTCCAAATTGTTTGTCAACCAAACCCTATTAACAAAACAATTACTTGAAATAACCCTAAATTAATATATAATTTAACACTTTGGCATGTTTACAGTTCTCTGATTTCAGTTAAAGGTCACATTGACATGCAGGTAAACAAATAAAAAAAGTTCTTTTTTTAGTGCTTGAGTGTTTAAATGATTTCAATTTTATGATTTAATTCATTATTAGCTTTTTAATCACAAACCCACTGCAGCCCAGTTTGGGAAACCCAGTATAATCTCATGTTTAATGCATTTTATACATTCTTTTTCTTTGCTTTTAGCAATATGTACATTTAATAGTGCGTTTAAAACAAGTTAGATTAAAAGTAATAAGTACATTACCTAAAACGAATATCCTAATTACATCACTAACTACAGTTTTCATGTAATTCGTTCAGTCAACAACTGACAGATTAACCCTCCATCATTTCTGAGAACTCGTTATACTCTCACAATATGGCAGAAAAGGTCTATTGCTGCTTGTTTCATCATGACTAAAGCATATAATTTGACAAAATGCCAGATGAGACGCATGTTATTCCTCACTGATATTTTAGATTTTATTTATTCTTTTACCAGATGCTTCTCCAAAGTGACATTAAATGAGTAATATCAGACGCAATTTGTCAAGAGTCTCAAATTTCCTATTATACAACAAGGTTTGCAGTGTAAGCTGGAGAAGCTACAGAAGATCAGCGTCAGAGATCAGGACTGCGTCCGGTTATGGATCGTTTACTGATGTTAGAAGCGTCGTCTTGAGTGTTTGCAGCTGGCTCCACCGGAGAGGAACAGTGACGGTGAACGTTCTGGAAATCACAGATAACTGAGCGTGTGCTGATAGCGGTGCATTTCTTTCCCAGTTTAATTGGCTGTTACTCATTAGCCACATGATTCAGAAAACACTTCGGCATTGTGAAGTCTGAGAACGAACACACAGCATATATAATTGCCAAAAAGCAAAGGGTTTTAAATTACACCGAAGCCATTACGGCGATGCTTGTGATGGATAAATCATGACTCTTTCATTCGGTTCTCTGCTAAATGGACAATCTGGCCAACGGATGATGTTGCCGGCTTAATTGGAAATACAGCTGTCTCTCTTTCTACCAGAGAATGAACTATAATTGTTTGATGAAATGCTTGAGCCCCGTGTGATTCAGGTGAGCACGCAGATAAAAGCACACTCATTTACTGATATTAATGCACATTATCAGAGAATACTGCGTTCTGAATAGAGTCTCCACTCAGGTGTAATTTGGCTCAGGACTGAACTCATCTGACCTGTGAAATCTCTCTGAACGGGAACACGCACGGCTCACAGTCGTCTCCGCATCCTGCGGAGAGCAGACGGTTGCTAAGAAACATTACAACGTCACACTGTATCAAATAAAATTATCTTCGAGGAAACAGGAGAAAAACGATCACCTTTCCTGCAGATTAAAAACACTTCCAGTTCCTGAGAGACTTGATGCGATCGTTAACGTCAGATTACTGTGATTCTCAGTGAAAGAGAGCAGATCTGACCTTCTCTGTGACACACCACAGACTGAACGCCGCGGCGTAGAAGAGTGTAAATGCATACGAGGAAAAGCATCTGATAGGGTTTGTTTGATGCAGAAAGTTTTGGCACTAATTAATCTGTCACTTGGTAATATGGCTAATGCGAAAACAATATTTAGCCCAGTGTTTGTTCAATGTGTTAGACTGGTAAAAATCACACTTCTGCTGTTAATGCATTTACATAACCATCAGTGCCATTTTTCCCTTTCAGTTAATACTTCTGCATATTGTTGGGTTTATGCAGTTCATTGTAACATTAATACGTTTTTTTGTGCATATTTTGTACGATAAACAATCTGAAGCAGAAGAGAACCACCGCTTCCCAAATGATATGCAAAACAAAACGCCCAAAAGCAACAGAATATTGGATCTGAAGAAATGAGCGATACCCAGATAGCTGCGATTGTAGTGATTTATTTGTACAGTAAGGAAGCAGACGGTGCATCGCCTTCTCTCAGACTGAAGGCGGATACGAGGCATGTGTGCTCAGGACAGAAACCTCAAACACTCTTTCACAGAGAGGACTCGACCGAAGAACCGAGAAACAAACAAAACAAAAAAAGATCCCAATCAAATCACTAAAATGAGAAGCACTTTGAAGGCAGAAACTAAACGGAAGTTAAAGCAAATAAAACTAAATACACAGTAGTCCACATTTGAAGCGGATCAACAAAACGTTCAAAGTCGTCCCAAGACAAGAACAACTTTGATAAAGGTTTTGATCCACTTCTGATGTGGACCAGTGTAGATTTCCGGCGCCAGGCCTCCCAGAAGCCACGGCATCATCGGAAGGAACCGAACGCCGTGACCCGCACACGACACATTTACAACATTTACACGGGAGTCTGAGAACGGAAAACACGGCGTCGATTTAAAACAGAAACACTTTCAGAACAGCTTCCCTCGTGACGCCATCGTTCAGTGAGAAATTAAGATGTATAAAACGTTAACAAAAACAGCATATAGAAAAAGGTTTTACAAAAAAGACAGGCCAGTCCTACAGAGATGTGACGACTGCTTTGAGAGTGCGAGGGTCGCGAGGGTCGAGAGGCTCGGTCTTTAGAGACAGGTTTGCGTGGACGCAGCCTTGCCTCGCTCTCCGGAGGGAGCTGGGTGGAAACCTCTCGTCCCGTCCGGACCCCTCGGGAGTCGAACCACGCCTGGAGGAAGACCATCCGCGTTCTGGATCTTCCTCACGAGCATCGGGCTTCCCACCGGGCTGCTCTCCTGACTGGCCACCTGCTTCCGCCGCTGGACCCAAGGGCTTCCCGAGGGGGTCAAGCTGCTGTCCGAGGAATAGTCCGCCCACCGGCGACCCGGCTCGGGGCTCAAGCGGCCCTCGCTGATCAGCGGAGACTTCCCCGAGAGAGGCGTCTTGCGCTGGGTGCACGGGCTCGCCCGAGGGCTGCTCCAGGGACTGGAGCGCGGAGACACCGCTGGACTCAGGTGATTGGGTCCGGCGCTCGTGGGGCTGAGCTTGTTGCAGGAGCGTGATTTACGGGCCAGACGCGGCGAGGTGGGAGTGCTCTCCGTTTCCGAGGAACTCGCGGCAGAGTCGTCTCCGCCGTGATACTGCAGCTCTCGGACGCGGCTGTTGAGCGAGCGGCTCTTGCGGACGCCTCCGACTCCTTCGTCTCGGTCCTTTGGGATCTTTTTCTTGGGAGGCTTGGTGCCGATTAGAACCACCTTCAAATTTAGAGCCAGATATACGTGTTAAAGCCCAGAATTGGTCAATTAATACTAGATTTAAACTGGGTAATGCACAGTGTTGGAAAGTAACTGGTTACATGTAACAATTTCATTACAAAATAAGGTAGCACTTTATTTTAAGGTGTCCCTTGTTACACGGTACATGTACTTACTATAATAACAACAATTATGCATAATTACATGCAAGTAACCCAAAGCCTAACCCTAAGCATAAAGTACATGTAACTTAATATTACTCGGTACTGTATAATTACACTGTAACAAAGACACCTTAAAATAAAGTAACCCAAAATAAAAATGGAACTAATTTACTGAGAAAAAAAAAAAAAGTATCATTAAATTAGTTACTTATGAAAATGTTACAAAAGGGGGTCACATCTGAATATTTTCACACACATAGATTTGTTTGATATTTTTCCCAAATTGCAGCGATTAAATTAACTTTGATATTAAATTATCCAAAGTCCTTCATTTATCCTTAAATAAAACCGGATCAAAAAAGTTTAAAGTTGTCCTAAGACAAGAGCACATTTTGGTTTTATGTTTTAGGATAACTTTGATGAAATATAGTTATTAGTTATTTTAGATGGGGTAACTTGTATTCTGTAATTTATTACATTTCCACAGTAACCTTCCCAACTCTGGTAATGCACTGCAAAAAAAGATTTTCTTAGCATTTGTGTCTTTTCTAGTATAAATATCTAAACAGTCTTGAATCAGGGTGCATTTACTTGACTCCTGAAATGATCCGAATTTTGTTAGTTTTTGCTTAAAACAAGCAAAAAAATTTGCCAATGGTGCAACAAATATAATCTTAATTCAAAGGCTAAACAACTTTTTTGTTTTTGCCCCATTGGCTGATATTTTTGCTTAAATTATCCAAGTTTAAAATTTTGAAAATTTTAAAATCATTCCAATTTTGTTAGTTTTTGGGTTTAAAACAAGAAAAATAATCTCATTTCAGAGGCTAAACAAGATTAATTTTCTTGCCCCATTCTAGATATTTTTGCTCGTTTTAAGCAAAAACTAACAAAATTGATTTTTTTTCTTTCTCCTTCCAGGAAACAAGACATAATCTCAAATAATTGAATTGTCAAGTAAATGCATCCAGATTTAAGAATTTTTAGATAGCTATACTTAAAATATATGAGATGTGTCCCTGCAGCACAAAACCAGTCTTAAGTCGCCGGGGTATATTTGTAGCAATACATTGTATGTATTTTTTAAATTATACATTATAATAAAATTATCCATTTTTCTTTTATGCCAAAGATCATTAGGATATTAAGTAAAGATCATGTTCCATGAAGATATTTAGTAAATTTCCTACCGTAAATATATCAAAACTTAAAATGGAAATTCTCAATATTTAGATTTTTATGCTCCCTCAGATCCCAGATTTTATTCTCAGACAAATATTGTCCGATCCTAACAAACCATACATCAATGGAAAGCTTATTTATTCAAAAATTGACTGGTTTTGTGGTCCAGGGTCACACAAAAAAATAACCATAGAAAATACATGTTATCGTCCATGTCTTTTTACAATAAAAACGTTACAAAAAAGCACCACCTTCAATCCCAGCGGCCCTCGAGCGCCCGAGTCTCCACCGACCGCCTCGTGGGCTTTCATCGCAGCCTCCACTTCTTCAAACTCCACGATGGCGCACTCCTCCGTTCCCAGCTGCGAGTAACGCCCGCTCAGTTTCTTCAGATCGCCCGGCAAGTCCTTCCCGGGTTTGAGAACCCGCACGGAGGCGATGGACCCGTAGTTCCCGAAGGCCTTGAGCAGGAGCTCCATCAGCCGCTCCTGCTGGGTGGCCCCTGCCTCTCCGTCGGCCCCGAGCGCGACGCCCAGCTCCGGCCAGCGCTTGAGCTCACTGAGCAGAAGCATGCGGCTCGGCAGAGACTCGCTGGCGAACACCGGCACCGTCGTCCTGCGCCGCACCTTCCGGCCCTCATCGTTCAGCTCCAGCAGCTCGGAGTGACGCAGGGCGTACGCTGTGGTCCTCCAGTCCCGCGTCAGGTGCTTGACCTGAGGAACAGACGGAGGACAACTCCTTCAGGCACACGGGGAAAAATACACCTGCAGATCTCCAGGTTACCAAACCCTTCGAGTCTGAAATACTGAAAAACTGCCATTTTCTTCAAACTACATACATTTGCATTACATTTAGCAGATGCTTTTATCCAAAGAGACTTACAAATGAGGACAACAGAAGCAAATCAACAAAAGTCCAATGATACGCAAGAGCTAGAACACGTCTCAGATAGTTTATCATCATTTATACAATATTTATACATTTTTTATTATTACTTATACATAAAAAGTGAAAAGTTGACGACTTAAAATTGAGGAAAGCCATTGCCTTAAAATTAAGTAAATAATAAAAAATAATTTAAGTGAATTTTATTATGTACTTAATTGAAGGCAACGGGTTTCCTCAGTTTTTTTTTTTTTTAAGTTAAGTCAACTTATAACTTTTTACTGTACACACACATACACACACACACACAGTCAAACAAGTAATTGCATCCAAAATAAATGTTTTGTTTAGATGATATATGGCTGTGTATTGTGTATATTTATCATGAGGTTTGTGTGAGGTTAGCATTAAGATATTTTACAAACAAGGACAATATTGTCTGCATATCAGATTATATGTCTAGACATATTAGAAGTCATCCATTAGATCGGATGAATGTGAACACATTTGCTTTGCCCTGTTTTTATTGTAATATCAGATGGTTATTTTGATGTTACCCTTTAGACAACAACCCGTGTATTTGCAAAGTTGCTTCCAGACAGCAGACTAAAATAAAATCTTATCTACGGTCATGGCCAAAAAACATGGGCACCCTTGGGAAATATTATCAGAGGCGGCTGTGAAAACTAATCTGCATTGTTAATACTTTTGAGCTTTTATTTTAAAAACGATTCACAAATCTAACCTTTCATAGCATGTTAAAAGTGCGTTTTAGTTCATATTCATAGTGTCTCAATATAAAACAGTTGAGTACACTTAGATGAGCTTAAGTTTATCTTAAGTACCAAATCATTTTTAGTATATTAAGGTGCAAATAGAGCTTTTTAAGTACATTATAGAAGTGCACTTGTTTTTCACCTGTGCTTGAAAACAAGACAAAATACTGAGCGAGTCAATCATTTTTGTAGAGTAACTAAAAACAACAACAACAACAAAAAGTAGCATTTCTGTGGCTTTCCAAAAGAGGAAAAAAAATAATTGAAAAAAAGATTGATATCGTTGGTCAAAAAGAGAGAAATGTCAAGTGCGGTTACTTCAGAGAGTGTTGTGTTAGAAACACTCACTGCAAGCGTTAACTACTTTTCTGAAACTTAATTTTAATGTAAGAAAACACTATAGTATAGTGTTGTAAATAATGATTGATGATGTTAATGACTGTAGAAACACATCACAGTCTGTGAAAAGCTCCATTGATTTACACAGTTGCAGCCCGTTCCGTATTAATGTCTCAAAGGAACAGTAATTATGTTCGCTTGTCATCAAAAGCACAGCTTTGATTGAGACCGGTTCAGAACGAGCATCAGAAGCAGCATGAAATAAAGTTGATTTAGAGCGGAGTACTGCTAATGACTTGACAGACGAGTTTCCCCCGTGCTTGACGTCTCACTGAAACAGGAAGCTGAAGTGGATCATTCTGACCTGCTGGTTCCTTTTTTAACAGCTCAACAAAACCATCATTCACCAGCATTCATCAGAGGCTGAAAGCTGTGCTTCCAGGAGTATTCCTCTCATTAACATCCTGAAATAACGAGTTCTTCGTCATGAACCGAACCGGCCGGCTCTCAGATGAATCACTAACATTGATTTAAAGCAAAAAGGAGAGAGAAGACGAACGTGTTTATACAGTGTGTGTGACATTTGTGCAAATAGAGTGAAGGCAGATCAATGTTATTACGTCACTCTCGATGCCTCGTGAGAGTCGGCGGTCACTGCTCAGCCCTCGCCAACACTCATCTCCACGGTAACGAGGACTTCTCTGATTGGCCGATCCTTCAACAGGATTAGTTCGGTTCCTCTGAAGGAATTTGGCTATTAAACCATTTCATAAAATAGTCATACCAAGTAGTATGAAAATGAAAAGCATACTAACTTTTTTTTTTAACTGAAATATTATACACACACACACACACACACACACATACATGCACAAGCATATACACAATTTTTATTCTTTTAATTACATAATATATTATAACCATTTTTTTTTGATTATATAAATATTATGTAAATAGTTTTTTACTTTGTAAACACTTTTAAATGTCTAAATCTGGTAAAAGAATGTGACAGCTTTGAGTGAAATAAAACAAAGTTAACAGTTGTGTTTTTTAAGTCATGAGGTCTGGAAGAACTGGACCGATGCGTTTACCTTCTTGAAGGAGGTGAGCAGCTTGACGCTGACGAAGCCCAGCTTGTTGCGGCGGACGTGTTTGAGCAGGAAGGCGTCGTGCTCCAGGTTCTCGTCCGACAGATAATATTCAATCTGCGCCACCAGCTTCTGTATGAGCTCCGGGTCCGGAGGCTGCCAGCTCTCCTCCTCCAGCTCCCCGCCGCTGGTCCCCGCGCCACTGAGAGAAACACACCAAACACACACACATCAACCCGCAGCAGGGAGCCCGTCTGTTTCCCATCAGCCCCCTGAAATCTCAGATTCCCCCACAATCCAACAGCCTGCGCCAAAACACGAGCATCACAGCTCACTGCCCACGAACACAACACACGAGCAGCGCTGAGACCGAGACCTCTCCATCTGACCACACACACACACTCGAGTACACACACACACACACACACACTCACTCGAGTACACACACACTCACACACACTCACTCGAGTACACTCACACACACTCACTCGAGTACACACACACACACTCACTCGAGTACACACACACACTCTCACTCGAGTACACACACACACTCACTCGAGTACACACACACACTCACTCGAGTACACACTCACTCACTCGAGTACACACTCACTCACTCGAGTACACACTCACTCACTCGAGTACACACTCACTCACTCGAGTACACACTCACTCACTCACTCGAGTACACACTCACTCACTCACTCGAGTACACACACTCACTCGAGTACACACACACTCACTCGAGTACACACACACTCACTCGAGTACACACACACACACTTGTGTACACACACACACTCACTCGAGTACACACACACTCACTCACTCGAGTACACACACACACACACTCACTCACTCGAGTACACACACACACACTCACTCACTCGAGTACACACACACACACTCACTCACTCGAGTACACACACACTCACTCGAGTACACACACACTCACTCGAGTACACACACACTCACTCGAGTACACACACACTCACTCGAGTACACACACTCACTCGAGTACACACACTCACTCGAGTACACACACTCACTCGAGTACACACACTCACTCACTCGAGTACACACACTCACTCACTCGAGTACACACACTCACTCGAGTACACACTCACTCACTCGAGTACACACACACTCACTCACTCGAGTACACACACACTCACTCACTCGAGTACACACACACTCACTCACTCGAGTACACACACACTCACTCACTCGAGTACACACACACTCACTCACTCGAGTACACACACACTCACTCACTCGAGTACACACACACTCACTCACTCGAGTACACACACACACTCGAGTACACACACACTCACTCACTCGAGTACACACACTCACTCACTCGAGTACACACACTCACTCACTCGAGTACACACACACACTCACTCGAGTACACACACACACTCACTCAAGTACACACACACTCACTCACGTACACACACACTCACTCACTCAAGTACACACACACTCACTCGAGTACACACACACTCACTCACTCGAGTACACACACTCACTCACTCGAGTACACACACACACTCACTCGAGTACACACACACTCACTCGAGTACACACACACTCACTCGTGTACACACACACACACTCACTCACTCTCACACACACACCTCTGTATAGCTATCTTTGTGAGGACATACATTGACACAATGCGATCTCCAGCTCCTGACCCTAACCTTCAGAACTAAGTGTCTCACCCAAACCCTGACCCTAAACCTACCCTTTACCCGATTATAACCCGACCCCTGAAACCAAGTCTTGACCCTCAAACAGGCCTTTAAAGGGGTCCCAGAAAGTGAGGACCGGCCAAAATGTCCTCACTTTACAAGATTGTCCTCACTCCGATGGTCTAAAACTCAAACCGGCCCTCACAAAGATAGCTGTACACACACACTCACACACACACACACACACACTCTCTCTCTCTCTCTCTCACACACACACACACACGCGCACACATACACACACACACACACACACTCACTCTCACACACACACACAGCTCTGCTTCCAGCAGCAAAACGAATCTCATCTTTTCTGTGAGATTCCTCAGCTTACCTCCCCGTCTGCTGGAGAGAACCTTCAGAAAACAAATTAAACCGATGACTCACTGCCTTCTCTTCCAGCCCACAACCTTTAAAACGCATCCACTCGGGACGCTCACGCAAACTTCAGAGCAGCTCTCCAGTAAAGGCGGGGAAGCCCTTGAAGCACAGAAAGCGGCCCGTCACCATCCGCCCACCGCTGCGGAGCACAATAGCAGCATCAGCCGACTCATTAGTGCTCCACAACAATGCAGACGCAGCCGTGGGCCGCAGACGCACAACTACTCGCATCACACTTCACGCTCACAGTGGGAAAGCGCTCAAGAGGTCACGAGGGACAGATTTAATTGCACATCAACAGCAGTGATGATAAGCCAGAGGTCAGCGCTCGCTGCGGTCACTGAGGACATTAGTGAGCAGGCCGGGGTTCACAGAAGAGCTGAGGAGGTTCGTGGAAAAATGAAGAAAAACTGAGTAAAAATTTAAATGCATAGATAAATAATTAGATTAAAATGAGTATTAAAAAACTGGGGCTACAAAAGAAGTTCTGGGGGATCAGTGTAAAATTAGAGAAAGTGTTCAAAAACTTTAAGAATTTTTTTTTTATTATTAAATGTTAAAATAAAAGCTAGGTTAAAAACCTGAGAAAAACAACGACCTATTATTATTATTATTATTTTTTTTTAAACATAAGACATTAAAATAAATGAATGACAAAAACTAGATCAAATAAATACAAATTATAATAAGTATACAATTAAAAAAAAACATTAAAATAAATGGGGGGGGGGGGTGTTAGACGTTCAGTGGACAAATTAAAACGCAGTAAAAAAAGTTAAAACCGTTTAAATAATTTTTTTTTTAAATTACACAAAGATTGAAATAAACTGGGGGCTGCAGGAAGTGTACAAATGTACAAAAATAAATTATAAAAATTTTATATAGATTAAAATTAAAGTACAATACATTTATATTAATAAAGTATAATTAAATGCACTTAACGGTACCATAGTAACTAAAAATACTTACTGTAACTTAATAGATAGGCCTAGTAAATATTTTCAAATAATATTTTAGCACTGGTTTAGTATAGCTTATAAATTAGTATAAATTGGGTCTTTATACATGAAGATATATACGGGTATGTTTTAAGTTAAGGATTTGTAGGCCCATTGCATCTAAAAGATAAAAAAAAACAAAAAAACCTGATCCAGATGCACACAGATTAATATTTGGCATCCCTGAGACTGAAAGTGAATGTTTTTCCAGTGAATATTGTGTAATGTGTATAACTATTATGAAACATTACATCATGTGTGACTCTGGATGACAAAACCAGTCTCAAGTGTCAATTTTCTGAAACTGAGATTTATACATCATCTGAAAGCTGAATAAATAATCTTTCCATTGTTGTTGGACAATATTTGGCTGATACACAACTATCTGGAATCTGAGGGTGCAAAAAAATCTAAATATTGAGAAAATCACCTTTAAAGTGGTCCAAATGAAGTTCTTAGCAATGCATATTACTAATCAAAAATTAAGTTTTGATATATTTACGGTAAGAAATTTACTAAATATCTTCATGGAACATGATCTTTACTTAATATCCTAATGATTTTTGGCATTAAAGAAAAATGGATCATTTTGACCCATACAATGTATCTTCATCTATTGCTACAAATATACCCCGGCGACTCGAGACTGGTTTTGTGCTCCGGGGACACACAGGCGGTGATGTTGGTGGACCGGAGGAGTGGAGGATCTATAGATGAATGGAGCTGGTGGAGCAACAGGTCTGGTCCCATTCCTACCTGAAGAACAGCGACAGGTGTCACACACACAGGCTCTGAATCACCATTACAAACACGCACTTTCATGGGGTCAAGCATTGTGAGCGCGTCTATTTATAGCCTGGAAGCGCGGCTGGTGCGCACGGATGGAGAAACCGGTGGAAAGCGGTGCTTGATTATATTCGAGACCGATCTGATTCTGAAGGACTGGAGTCCTCTACCTGGATTTATCGTGTCTGGCGACCTCGTCTTCGCTGCCGCTGCCCGTCTGGAGCTCGATGGTGTTGGAGGAAGGCTCCTCGTCCTCCGCCGCTTGGATGGCCACGGTGATGGTCACCGGAGCGCTGATCTCCCGCGGCTCCTCGGTGCTCATGATCTCCGCCGTGAACGCCTCCTCTTCCGCGGCTGCGCTCGATGGAGAACCGGCGGCGACGCGGCGCGGCGAACACAAACTTCCCAGACGCGTGTGAAGATCAAAGAGAGCCGAGAGGACGCGCTCCGCGAGCGTCAGGACTCTGCGCCACGGAGACGGCGACGGCGCGGCGCGATCAGAGGAGGAAGGCTCGTCTTGAGCAGCTACTTCCTCATATGTAAGAGGCTTTGTGTGTTTGAATCGAGCTCTGGGATTGGGCCATGACGCCTCCCCAACCCACCAGCAAAACTGAAGCCAAGAGGGCGGCAGCAGGAACGCGACGCAGCGCAGGAACGCGTTCAGCGCGGCGGACATTTCTTCGCGTCTCTTTCTCATTACTTAGAGAAGCCGCGAGCGCCGCGCCGTTACATTTATATCCGTAAACCGTGATTGCTTCACGTGCGGGCGATCAATCAAAGCGCGCCGCTGCAGGACGAAATAGATTAATAGGCTTTACAGCAGAGCATTACTGACCAGAAGCGTCCCACCGTCCGGCTATAGCTGCACATAACGCTCCGGAGACAAGCCATTCAGTTTAGAAGGCCTAATAATAATAATAATAATAAAAAATAAATAAAAAATTCCTAAATCCAAAATGATTTTGTTTGTAAAGAGAATTAATGACGTGTAAACTTAGTGATATGGACGTACAGTGAGCTATATATCAGAAAAAAAAAAAATATATATATATATATATATATATAAATACATAAATTTATACACATACAAATATTTATCCAATTTAATAATCTAAATATAATATTATTATATACAATAATATATATTTGGGAAGGAAAAGATCTTAACAAGAATGATAATTGTCATTATTTATAATACATTAATGCATTTTATATATATAAACATATATAATTGTGTGTGTGTGTAAATAGATACATACAAATATTTATCCAATTTAACATATTTAATAATAATAATAACAAAAATGATAATATATTATGATTATTGTGATGATTATATTATTATTATTGTATAAAACATCTAAACATATTTTATGTATTGAAATATACAAATATTTATCCAATTTACTAATCTAAATATAGTATTATTATATATATTAATATTTATTTGGAACAATATTTGGATATATTTTTGCGAATAAAATGTCCAAATATGAATATAACAAGTTATTTTTAATTATTTATTATATTGTATAAATATAGATACTGAAGCAGCAGATCGAGGATGTGTGGAGTGCAGCGCAGTGCATTGGAGTTGTTTTAAGGTGAGTGTGTGACGTCACGAGTGTGTGAGTCACTGATGCCACTGTGATTGATGTGTGTGTGTGTGTGTGTGTGTGTGTGCGCGCAGGGCTGATCTCAGTCCGTGTCCCGCATCCTGATGATGAGCAGCACTGACACAAACACACTCCAGGTTCAGTTTAAAGATTCTCTTCATACGAGCTGTTATGTAGAAAGCAT
>CM056147.1:365000-430000 GCA_029620275.1 Acrossocheilus wenchowensis
TCGTTTACAGCATCCGTCCGTCATTTACGTCAGTCTATTTTAATCATGTTGAGTGCTGGTTTGGTGTGTGTGTGTGTGTGTGTGTGTGTGTGTGTGTGTGTGTGTGTGTGTGTGTGTGTGTGTGTGTGTGTCAAAAAAGCACTTTGGTTGATGCATCAAATGTGTTGCTTAATGAATTAGATATATAACATTGTTTTTTTCCTTACTGCTTTATGTAAACATCTCTGATGGTGCACAAAAATCATCAGAAGTCTACACTAAAATATGCTTTCACTGAAATATGATACTTAAACATGAACATACTAGATTTTTATAATCATTTTATGTGTACACCACCATCAAAAGTTTACTGGGGTTGGTGAATATTTGTAAATGTTTTGAAAGAAATCTCTTCTGCTCAACGAGGCTGCATTCATTTGATTAAAAATACAGTACAAAATTGTGAAATATTATTATAATGTAAAACAGCTGTTTTCTGTGTGAATATGTGTTAAACTGTAATGTATTTCTGTGATGCAGCTGTATTTTCAGCATCATTACTGCAGTCTTCAGTGTCACATGATCTTCAGAAATCATAATAATATGCTGATTTACTGCCCGAGAAACATTTCTGATTATTATCAATGTTAAAAACAGTTGTGCCGCACAATATTTTTGTGCAAACTGTGATACATTTTATTTTTCAGGATTCACAGATGAATAGAAAGTAAAATAACAGCATTTATTTGAAACAGGAATCTTTTGTAACATCTCTCTCTCCTCAGATCTCTCAGATTGAAAACGTGTCTGGTTTGTCGAAGCTTCGTTTGTTGAATCTCTCTGGAAACCGCATCGCTCGAGTGGAGAACCTGCAGGGTCTGAAGTGTCTGACCGAACTGAACCTCCGACACAACAGCATCACGTCTGTGGTGAGGACAGTCCTAGAGACTTAATCTGGGCTTCATGAGGAAATTATAAAAACTACACACATATAGCCAATTGTCCCCAATAACTATGCCAGTGTGTTGCTTATCTAGTTGCTGTAGTGTTCTGAGTGTTTTTAACACTTTGTAATATGGTTTCTAGGGTGTTGTTGGTGGTTGCTATGGTGTTCTGAATGGTTTCCATTGGTTTGGTTAATGGTTCTTCCTGTCTGTCTGTCTGTCTGTCTGTCTGTCTGTCTGTCTGTCTGTCTGTCTGTCTGTCTGTGATTGGTGACGTCTGTCTGTCTGTCTGTCTGTCTGTCTGTCTGTGATTGGTGACGTCTGTCTGTGTGTGTGTGTGTCTGTCTGTCTGTCTGTCTGTCTGTCTGTCTGTCTGTCTGTCTGTCTGTCTGTGATTGGTGACGTCTGTTTGTCTGTCTGTGATTGGTGATGTCTGTCTGTCTGTGATTGATGACATCTGTCTGTCTGTCTGTCTGTGATTGATGACGTCTGTCTGTCTGTCTGTCTGTCTGTCTGCGATTGGTGACGTCTGTCAGTGTGTGTGTGTGTGTGTGTGTGTCTGTCTGTCTGTGATTGGTGACGTCTGTCTGTCTGTCTGTCTGTCTGTCTGTGATTGGTGACGTCTGTCTGTCTGTCTGTCTGTCTGTCTGTCTGTGATTGGTGACGTCTGTCTGTCTGTCTGTCTGTCTGTCTGTCTGTCTGTCTGTCTGTGATTGGTGACGTCTGTCTGTCTTTCTGTCTGCGATTGGTGACGTCTGTCAGTGTGTGTGTGTCTGTCTGTCTGTCTGTCTGTCTGTCTGTCTGTCTGTCTGTGATTGGTGACGTCTGTCTGTCTGTCTGTCTGTGATTGGTGACGTCTGTTTGTCTGTCTGTGATTGGTGATGTCTGTCTGTCTGTCTGTCTGTCTGTCTGTGATTGATGACGTCTGTCAGTCTGTCTGATTGGTGACGTCTGTCTGATTGGTGACGTCTGTCTGATTGGTGACGTCTGTCTGTCTGTCTGATTGGTGACGTCTGTCAGTCTGTCTGATTGGTGACGTCTGTCTGTCTGTCTGCGATTGGTGACATCTGTCTGTCTGTCTGTCTGTGATTGGTGACGTCTGTGATTGGTGGAGTTGTGCAGCACATCAGCTGGACAGTGACGTTGTTTTGTGTCTGGGACATTGCTGCTAAATTTAGCTGCAGTCAGAGAGAGAGGATGATCAATGCAGACGTTCAGACAGCAGGAACAACACACAACTCTGGTTTGTGTTGTTAACTGATTGATGAAATAACGAATGCAGAATATTCCAACAATTTATTCATCTTGGCAACCATCCTAAACACCCTAGAAACCAATTAGAAACATCTTAGCAACCCCCTAGCAACAACTTCTTACATCTATCCTTAGCAACTATCCTAAAAATCCTAGCAACCCCCTTTAAAAAATCTTAGCAACCATCGTCAACACCCTAGCAACCACTTACTGACATCTTAGCAACTACCCTCAACATCATAGCAACCACCTAGAACTCTGGACCACAAAAGAAGTCATGAGTAGCACGGGTCTATATGTAGCAATAGCCAACAATACATTATATGGGTCAATTTCTTTCAAAAATCATTAGGATATTAAGTAAAGACATTTTGTGAATTTCCTACTGTAAATATATCGAAACTTAATTTTTGATCAGTAATATGCATTGCTAAGGACTTCATTTGGACAACTTTAAAGGTGATTTGCTCAATATTTAGATTTTTTTGCACCCTCAGATTCCAGATTTTCAAATAGTTGTATCTCAGACAAATATTGTCCTACCTTAGCAACCATCCTCAACACCCTAGCAACCACAAATTTATTGTGAAAATCCCTCGGCTGAAGTGAATGACTGGCTGTTTCTGCTGTCGAACACTTCCCCACACACACACACACACACACACACACACACACACACACACTCTCCCCTCCCCCGCAGTTGTCCTGCTCTTCCGCTGCCCCTCCCGTCAGCGTGTGTGTGTGTGTGTGTGTGAGATCTGGGTGGATTATCGTGTGCCGGTGACTGTGGGATGCAGCATCATCTCTCTCTGTCTCTGTTTGTCTGCAGACGGATGTGGAGAGTCTTCCTCGTCTGCAGCGTCTGTTTCTCAGCGCTAACAGCATCAGCAGGTAAGAGCCGCATCAGTGTGTGTTTAACCCCGTCCTGTCTGAGGACACTCGTGTCCTCGTACTGCAGCAGCACAGGGCTGCGACACACACACACACACACACACACACACACACACACACACACACACACACACACACACACACACGGTTCAGACAGTTGTCCAGTGTGTCTGATTGTGTAACTATGGGAATGTGTTTTTGCTGTGTTGTCATGGCGAGAGTGCTGCAGTTGCTAAGGGAGCGCTGCAGTCTGATGCGGTGTGATGGGCCGAGCGCTCCGGTGTGTGTGTTCCTCATTACTGCTGTGTCATACTGCTGCATACACAGCCTGTGTGTGTGTGTGTGTGAGTGTGAGTGTGTGAGTGTGTGTGTGTGTGTGTGTGTGTGTGTGTGAATGTCTCTTTGTGTGGGTGTTTGTGAGGGTCTGTGGGTGGGGCTAACTGAGGGTCAGAGGTCACGCATTGTGTATGTAAAACTGAGTTAAATTAATTAATTCAGTTTTGGGCAGAGATATGGAAGCATGTTCACATCATGGAATAAAAAAAAGAAAGAAAAGGTGCTTGCAACTTTTTATCACACGTTTCTGACTTTATTACTTGTAATTTTGAGTTTTTATGTCGTTCTCACTTTTTCCTTGTAATTCTCCCGTGTTTCACTTTTGGTCCCACTTTATATTAGGTGGCCTTAACTACTGTGTGCTTACATTTAAATTAATCATTTGGTACAATGGACTTATTGTGTACATACATGTTTTTACATTGTACTTATATTTTTAAAAATACCTATATGTAATTACATCTGTAATTAATTTTTTTTTTTTTTTTTTTGTATTGACGTCTATTGTCTCTGTTCCTTAAGCCTGATTTGTAAAGTGACCTTGAGTGCTAGAAAGGCGCTATATAAATAAAAATTATTATTATTATTAATTTCTGTAATTAAATTTATAATTACTCTGTTGATCCATCCCTTACACCTTAACCCACCCTTAAACCTACCCAGACCACCAAACCTGTCCCTAACCTTACCCGTATCCCCTCAATAGCAGCAGAAGTGTTTTGCAATACAATATGAACACAATAAGTACATTGTACTTATTTTTTGATGCAAGTACATAGTAGTTAAGGCCACCTAATATAAAGTGTGACCTCACTTTTTTATGAGTTCTCATTTTTTTTCCCTGTGATTCAGAGTCCAATTCTCTCTTTTTCTCACAATTCTGACCTTTTTCTCTCATTTCTGAGTTTATGTTGTGCAATTTTTTTTTTTAATCTCAGAATTCTCTGTTTATATCTGAATCACAAAATGTTTTTGTGATAGAAAAGCTCAAACATGACACCTATCTTGTTTATTACTGTGAAGCAGCTTTGATCCAGTCTTGTATAAAGTGCTGTACTGTGTGAATGAAGCTGACCTGACCTGATGTAAATGGGTTGCTGGTGTTTTTGGGGCAGGTTGGATGCGCTGGCCTGTCTGTGGCACTGCCGCTCTCTGAGCGAGCTGAGCGTCGATGGGAATCCTGTGGCGCTGGAGTCATGCTACAGACAGACGCTCCTCCGCTGCTCGCCACACCTTCAGCTGCTCGACATGAAGCGCGTCACAGTGAGTATTACACACTCCGATGCTCTTCCACACTGATCAGTGTGTGCACTAATGATGCCTTGCTTTGTTCTGATCAAATACACTTCACAGTCGCAGTGCAAACAAAAGAGCTAAACTGACTCAGAACAGGGATGAGCTTGAGTCTTCTGCTTCAGTAGAAAATACATCAATTCATTTCATGGGTTCTGATGGTTATAATGTAGTTAGTTTTTACATTTTATGATAATTTGTAGCTGTCTTGGAGCACAGAAACTTGTCAATGCAACTTTTTTAATAAAATAGCTTCGATATTGAATTGCTACATTATGTTCATCAGCAACATAGGCGTAAAATCACTGTTTAAGTAACTAAACTCACAGCTTCATTGTTTGTATAGAGACACACAGGCGCAGATAATTCACACACAACTGTCATCTCTTTCTCTCTCTCAATAATTAATCAATTCAATAAATTCAAATAAATGTGATCTTACCGCCCTATTTCATCTCTGTGTCTGATTTGAAGTGGGCAGAATGCTAGATCTAACAAACCGTAACTAACAAAATAACTGTCATTTTTACTCTTCTGGTCAGATATTGTGCTGCAGACATCATTAACAGTTTTAACTGGTCGATGCTGGCCAATGACTGTGGTATAAGCGGAATAATGCACGGCTAGCTGTGCCTTAAATGATTTCAATGCACTCCGCGTCATGCATTAAAATAATTTAACGTGCATTATCCCTTACGTAAATAACTTTTAGAGAGACGGCGAGTGTGTAGCTTGATCTCCATCTCTCTCCAAATGATCCCGTACTAGCCTCCAAAACTGTTGCAGTGCATGCTGGGAAACAAACAGCTGGCTGAATGGCAAATCATCGGAAAATAATCCTCTCTCTCACACACACACACACACACACACACACACACACAGACTTCACAAATGCCTCTGTATGTATGTATGTGTGTGTGTGTACGTGTGTGTGTGTGTGTGTGTTAATCGCATCCTTACGGTCTGCTGCTGTTGTGCAGGAGGAGGAGAGACGCACGGCGAGTGTTTCAGTACGAAAGGAGGATGAGAAGAAGAAAGAGAGTCACAAACAGGCTGCGCACAAGGTACAAACACACACGAGAACACAGCAGATATCTGACAGAGAGCTCAGAAAAACTCAATTCAGAGGGAGAGGTGATTCCACTGCTGCATATTTGTTCTGGTTTTAAGTAAAAACTCACTTCATTTTGATGCATTTCTTCACTATCATCTGTCGTTTTGCATCTCAAGTAAAGAATGTTGAGATATTTGCGCTGGAAAACTAAGAGCACCGAGGAGGAGCATCAGTTTCTGCAGTCGTTGTGGTGTGTGAGTGATTCCTCGCATGCGTGAGTATTCCCTGTAGAAAAAAACAGGTATGTTTTAAAACATGACTGCTGGTTTGCAACTAACTTCTGCTCAGGACCAGCTTAGGACCAGCTTAAACCAGCTTAAACCAGCAGTAATGCTTCAAAAACACACTTAACCAGCATATGCTGTTTTTTTAAACAGGGTTTTTAACCGTGTGCTGAGATCCAGCAGGGATTTGTAATGTAAGCCTGATAATTCCTGTTGAGTTCAATCACACACACACACACACACACACACACACACTCTCTCTCACACACACATGTTTGTTTTAGTGGTTTACGGGGACTCTCCATAGGTGTAATGGTTTTTATACTGTACTTACTGTATGTGCTATTGTCCTACACCAACCCTACACCTAAACCTACCCCTTACAGGAGACTTTCTGCTATTTTAGGTTAAAAAAAAAACACCTTTTAGTATGTTTTTTTTAAGCCTTTTGATTTACGGGGACATAGGCAGTGTCCTTATAAACCACCTTCAAATTGTAATACCTCTGTCATACCCATGTTATTATACACATTTTGTCCCCGAAAACCACAAAAACCAGTACACACACGCACACACACACACACACACACACACGCACACGCACACGCACACACACACGCGCACACACACGCACACACACAGGAGAGCCTCACACACATCAGATGCTGCCCCTGTGCATGATGGGATATGCTGCTCATCCAGACATCTGGATAGAACCGATCAAATGCTTTTGGACGCTTCAGCTCTGACATCTGTGTGACACATTCAGTCCCAGGCTTCAGTCTTTATTCTCTAGGAGCAACTGGAGGTTTCACCAGAATGTTATCGATCTGAAACTCATCAGGCTCTAATTATGAATATATAATATTTCAGACACTCCAGATGAGTGAATCTCATCAAAACTGTCAGTTAAGTTTATATTTTATTCAATTAACAACACAGCATTTTTTTAGAAAGTGTTTGATTTTAATTGTTTTTATTTTAAAACCACTTATTTTAATTTTACTTTTTTGTCATGTAATTGTTAGTAAATGTTTCATTTTGATTGTTTTTATTTTAAAGTCATTTATTTTAAATTTTTCATCATTTAATTTTATTAAGTGTTTTATTTTCACATAATTTCACATTTTTGTAATTTAATTCATTTTAGTATGTGAGTGCAATTAAAAATGAAACATTAAGATTTTTAATTATTAATTTTAATGTCTAAATTCCTATTTGTTTTAATTTGACCTTTTTATTTATTTACTTATTTAATTAAATATTAGTAATTAGTAAATTAATCTCATCGAAACCGATCATTGATATTATTTTATGCCGGTTAAGGACCTGAAATCTCATTTACTGTAATGCATATGTAAAAATATTGACATTATTAAAATAGTAAATTATATGAAAATAATTCTTTGACCTCGAGGTGTCTTCATGAGATTCTCCCAGATGCTGCTGGCTCCTCACAGCAGCTGCGGTTCCACACAGTTCTGGAAGGATCCGATGGATCTAACGCAGCTGGTCTTTGTTTTCGTCGCAGGAAAGACGTCGACTGGCGATCCAGAACGCAGCGCAGCAGTGGGAGGGGCTAAAGACCTGCCTCGAGCTTCCTGCCCAGAACGGCACAAAGGAAGATGTCAGTCCAGACAACAGCCCCGCCCACAGCCCCGCCCAGACCAATGGGAACGCTCAGGAGACGTCACCAGACGAGCCCAGGTGTGTGTGTGTGTGTGTGTGTGTGTGCGTGTAGTACCAGAGTATGGAAAGGGGCATTGATCCATCGAATCCCCAAATAGACAATATCCCGATGATCCGCCGACTTGGAGAGATATATCCCTGCTACCAACAGTTTATAGTGTATTCATGAAATGTTTGCTCTGAAGAATCCTCCTCTGGTTGGTGGAGACAGCATTACTCTCATCAAAACAGAAAGCATATATTAAATCACAGGGAATGAATGAGCACGTTTTTTGTTTGAAAACAGGAATTGATGATTTTAAACATTCATCTGCAGAATTCTTCAGTCTTTCTGGATTTTTGTGATGCTTTTAGTTAATTGTCCCATGATATTATACTTTATGCATTAGATGAAATTAGACTGCCACAGCCGTATGTGGATGTGATCATGCACGTCTACAATAACTCCTACGACCAAGGCATATGTGGAAGTGCCTTTAGTGATCGAACACCACTCAAGATCAGTCTTAAGACCGGCTGCCCCTGGAGCACTATTAACTTCATACTAGCGGTTAACTGCTGGCTGAAATGGATGTGTCCGTGTGCACCAGCAGGTGTGTGATCTCCAAATCCAGTGCAAGCTTATGCGGATGATGTGGAAATATCTTCACGAGATGAGCATAATTCATAATATGCTTCTTCGTACAGATGACTTTATGAGGTGGTCTGGTCTGATATGAAACTTACAAAGTGTGCTGCGTTTTATGAAAGACGGAGTGGAGGAAATAGATGGTATACATCAAAGTGTGACAAACCCCCGGTCTTTGCATTAGCACATAAACCTATTCGTCTATATGAACATCATAAAACCTCTCCTTATCTGGGGCATAAATTCAGCTTTAGCGGTGACTGGGAGGAACAGGTCACAGAGCTGCCATGAATTCACCTGAAGACTTGCATTGATTGACTCTTCCCCTCTCCCCATAACGATGCAGATTGAGGCTTGATCAGATGGATTGCAATAGCTAAAATTCAACTTCTATTTATGAATGTTCATATTCCACAATGCACACTTTCAGCACTGAACGATGAAATGGTAAAGCTAGTGACAAAACGGCTCTGTCTCAATAGCCATACGACCCGAGATGTTATTTTCCAGTCGTGTCGAGACGGAGGTCTCGGTGTCCAAACATTGAATGGATCTATACTGCCTCCAGAATAGATCATCTTCTTAACATGCTGAATAACGACGATACATCTGTCAGAGAGTTGGCACGTGAGTCGCTTTTTCTACATCTACAGCGGCGCAAAATACCGGGCTGCTTTGTGCAACGAGCCACAGTTTCTTGGATTTAAATTAAAACCGAATGGAAAGTTGGACATCAAAACAGCCGGATTTGGAGTACGCTCTGATTGGCTGGATTTAAACCCAAAGTGCTCAGCACTGGATGGGCTTGAAACTACAGGGAAAATTAGCACTTCTTGAGTGTGTGAGAGTGTGTGTGTGAGAGTGTGTGTGTGTGTGTGAGAGAGAGTGTTTGTGTGTGAGTGTGAGTGTGAGAGAGTGTTTGTGTGTGAGTGTTTGTTTGTGAGTGTTTGTTTGTGTGTGTGTGTGTGTGTGTGTGTGTTTGACCGCTGTGATTCTCTGTCACAGGCGCTTGAGTCCGCTCACAGTCTCAGCCGGAGGGAATGAGAGCAGGTTACGATCGACCAGTCGTCCAAACAGCCCCCGAGACCTCAGGTACACTGACCGCTTCACTTTACTTTCATTTTACTTGAGCTTTCAGAGCTCGTGGCTTCGGCTGTGTTTATCAGTCTTGTTGGTTTGTTCTGATTAGCAACAGTGTTGCATTTGAGTTCCTCATTCAGAGAGTCCAGCAGTAGGGATGTAGCCCTGTTGCCATGGATGCAGGAAGCGAGAGAGTTGAAGGAATAATGAAAATGATGTCATGATTTACTCACCTTCATGTCGTTTCCAGACCGTATGCTGTTATTTTATCTGTTGAACACACAAAAAAGATTATTTTAAGAATCACTAGACCAGCGATTCTAAGTTATTTAATAAGTTATTATTTCAATAATGTTCAGTTCTTAGTTAATGACATGACGTGATAACAAATAAAATGTTTTATTCTAAATTTTAAATTTTCAAAATTATTGTTTTTGTTTTTAAATTATTTGTTTTAATTTAACATTTTATTTTTTTATGTATTTATTTAATTTATTATATTTATTTAGTTTATTATTATCGTTTTATTTTTATTTGTTTTATTTTAAAATGATTTGTTTTCATTTTACATTTTAATCCTTTAATTAATTATTACTAAGTGTTTTTGAATGATTGATTTATTTTACTTTAACATGCTATTATTGAATTATTAGTAGAATTTTTTTATTTATTTATTTTTTACCATTTTATGATTTAATTATTAGCCTTTTTATTAATTGCTTTTAATTGAAATGTTTAATTAAATTGTATATTTTTGTGGTTTAATAGTTGATTTATAAGTAAGTGTTTTATTGTATGTTATAATAAACATCAGCTGTATCCAGTTATAAGAGCAGAGACCTGACTGTGAAGGTTGATGCACTTTTGTGTGTTTTAATACTTGCTAAAAGCATCTCAGTGATCCACAGCAGACTGATCTGATTCTTGGCGTCTCTCTTTGTAAAATGAGTTCATTAAATGAACGATTTGTGCGTGGGAACCGCGTGATTAGTGAATGGGCAGAAGAGCTCTACAGATCCATTGAAGTGAGTGTTTCTCTCTGTATGTGGGCAGACAATTACTGCGTCAATCACGTGCGTCTCATCAAGAGTGTTCATTAAAAATGCATTATTCCCCTCTGAATTAACCTCTCAAAATCAAATCTCTCAAAACCAAATCGCTCCAATTATAATTAACAAAACCGCCCTGGAAACGCTGATGACTGACAGCTGTTTGTGTTTGTGACGCTGATTCAACACTTAATTCAGCCGTCAATCAAAAATATACTCATTTAGTTTATTAAGGTCTTGTATGAATCTTATTTGTTTTGTATATATATTTCTGACTGTTCAGTTAAGGCCAGCTCGTAATGTGACAGTCGTATGTATAAATGCATATGTATATTAAGGGTACTGTTCAAAGATTTGGGGTCAGGAAGATTTTTTTAAGAAGTCTCCTTTGTTCACCACGCCTGCATTTATTTAATCAAAAATACAAATAAAAATGTTAAATATTATTAGAATGTAAAACAGCTGTTTTCTATGTGAATATGTGTTAAACTGTAATTTATTTCTGTGATGCGCAGCTGTATTTTCAGCATCATTACTGCAGTCTTCAGTGTCACATGATCTTCAGACATCATTCTAATATACTGATTTACTGCTCGAGAAACATCTCTGATTATTATCAATGTTGAAAACAGTTGTGCTGCACAATATTTTTGTGGAAACTGTGATGCATTTTATTTTTTCAGGATTCACAGATGAATAGAAAGTTCAGAAGAACAGCATTTATTTGAAATAAAAATCTACTGTAACATTATAAATGTCTTTACTGACATTTTTTTTAATCAAATTTAATGAGTCCTTAATGAATAAAATTAATTCCTTTTAAAAAAAAAAAATCTTACTGACCCAGACTTTTGAATGGAAGTATGTATAATAATTTAATTTTACTCGTCTGCAATGCTATAGTTTCTGTGAAAATGGAACAATGCAGAAGTTTTCTGTTAGGGTTTGATAGTATTTAAAATGATCTGTATATAAAAACAATAGAAGTCTGTGCAGTAACTGTATCAGATCTGGATGACAGACGCAGTGGATCTCATCGTGCCAAATGTGAATTTAAACAGGCTGGAGTCCAAATATTCCTCTCAGAAGTAAGAGTCTCTGTCCAGACATGTTGAACACATTCAGTCGTGTGTGACGGGAGTCATCAGAGGAGCGTGTGTGTGTGTGTGTGTGTGTGTTCACAGGCCGCAGGACTCCAGCGGGCCCAGCGTTCAGAGTCTGTCCATGTCTGACAGTCACCTGGCGGAGCTGGACAGCGAGACGCTGCGTCTGTTTGGCCCCGGGGCCCTGGAGACTCTGGAGCGCTGCTGGAGCGTTCAGACAGCCGCGAGCGTCACCGCCGTCGCCTTCAGATACATCCACTTCGACTCCATCATCCCCATGTTCCTGCGCATCCGCCTCAAGTTCCCAAACCTCTCGGTGAGCATCACAGCGTCTCACACCATCACGTGCTCTTTACATCTTTAAACAAAGCTCCTAAATCAGAGAAGAAAGTCTTAAATTCATTGTGTTAAATATTGCATACACTGTAAAAAATGAATGAATGTTAACTCAGAATATGTTCCCTGGAGCACAGGTTTTATTGAGTTGAGCTGAGTTTATTTGACATATAGAAAAGATGTTACATCTTTCTTGTCAAGAATAACACAATAAAGTTTCATTAACTTATTTCCATTGTGGTCCTTGCTTTAAAAGAGAGACGAAAATCCTAATCAAAAAATCCACTCGCATCCATAAAATAACAAACAAATCAAACAATTCCTTATTTTCATTTAAGACATCCTATATCCTTCACCCTTATCCTGAAACCCTCACAATCTGTTTATACCTTAATATCCAAAGGCAGCATATTCCATTCTTTTGCACCTGAATATTTAAATAAATTATTATCCACGAACAACATGCATAATCAAAATGGCACTGAACTAAGCCTATATCTCTATCCAAAAGACCAGCATATCTAGCTATAATCTTAATTCTAGCATTCACTTTTACAAAGACTTTCCTGGCCATACTAACCCGACTTAAATTATTATCCAGAATACAACCCAGATAATTGACTGATGCTTTATTATTTAGTATATATATATACCCATCAACTTTGACCACGAAATCATCTTCCTTCCTCAATTTACACTTAGACCCAAAAAGAATAGATTCTGAATAGATTCTGTTATTTTCAGTCAACCAATCCTTCACCTTAACTAGCTCATCACCTCACTTTTCTTGATTTCTATTAAGAGTCCTTCTCAGAAACTAACAAAGCAGCATCATCGGCATATTAGAACATATTACTTTCACAAGCAGCCTGGATATCATTAATATATATATATATATAATAAAAACAAAAGAGGACCTAGTACACTACCCTGTGGGACTCCATCTGGCAATTTTCAATGCACATGTAAGAGTGCCTGTTTTTAAACTCTCTAGCCTGACTTTCAGTCCACAAGACTGGTCAGGAGTTCTCATCTCTCTCATCATCTGAAACAAGGAGATATTAACATTGTATTTGGTTTAACCACATTCTACCACATTCACTGATCCACCACACTAACAGAACTTAAGTTATTAGTTACTTTTATACTGTTATACTATTTAAGCTTATTATTATTCTTCTGAGACCAAGAATTTTCAACTGTGCTAAACTCGTCTTTAATGAATCAAAGATTTCCCATAGACTTGCATTGACTGAGCAAAAATGCCCTCTCTAGAGGTCAACTGCAGTCCACTAGAGGGAGCCACAGGATAAGAAATCTTTTCTACTCCCCTCATGTACTTTCGTTTTCAGTCCGTTAAATTTACAAATAATTGCATACTTTTCCTTTATGCTGCCAAGCAAAGCTAACATACAGTATTTGATCATGACCAGGTCAGGTAATGACTGTCTGATGTCGAGGTCAGTGTGAAAGACGCTCGGGACAGTTGACTGATCTGTCGCTGCTCCGATGGGACCACTGGTGCGTCCTCACGAAACGTGATCATTTGAACTTTTTTTTAAGCCTTGCCAATTAAGACGTTCAAGCGATTTGTGTCATCTGTTCAGAACAGAACATCATCAACAGAAGCATGGCGTGATTTTCAAAAAGTCTGTGCTTCGCAACACAGACGGGGTGAATTTTATGAATGAACGTGTGAAAGTTCTGTTCTGTCGTGTGCATAAAGACGGTCACTCGCTTCATTTCTGAGTAAATCAGCCATGTGAATGAATTGAGTGAGTCAATGATTCAATGACTCACATAAAGACAGTCACTCGCTTCGTTTCTAAATGAATCCATAGTTTTGATCAAATCGAGTGAGTCAATGATTCAATGACTCACACATAAAGACGGTCACTTGCTTTGTTTCTGAATGAATCAGCTGTGTGAATGAATCGAGTGAGTGAATGATTCAATGACTCACACATAAAGACGGTCACTTGCTTTGTTTCTGAATGAATCAGCCATGTGAATGAATCGTGAGGGTTTTCTCACACCCGTCTGATGCTGGTGTGTCTGTGCAGCACCTGATGTTCATGGAGACGAGCATCACTCACCTCCCTCAGCTGGCGGCTCTGGCTCAGGTGCGGCGTCTGGAGCAGATCAGTGTTCATTCGGAGGGGAATCCGGTGGTGAGACTGACGCTCTGGAGGTCCTTCCTCATCTACAGACTGCAGCACCTCAACCTGCAGAAGATCAACGGCACCGAGGTGTGTGTGTGAGAGAGAGTGTGTGCGTTTTTGTTACAAATGAGGACATAGATGTGTATAATAACAAAGGTATGACAGGTATTAAAAGGGAAGGTGACTTTTCAGGTCATTACCCCATGTCCCCACTTTTAAAAACGCAACCACTTTTCAATAGTGTATTGAAAATCTGAAATAGCAGACAGTCTCCTGTAAGGGGTAGGTTTAGGTGTAGGGTTGGTGTAGGACAACAGCACATACAGTAAGTACAGTATAAAAACCATTACACCTATGGAAAGTCCACACTTTTCACAAAAACAAACGTGTGTGTGTGCTGGGAGTGTGTGTGTGATGATGTTTGTGTGTTTCAGGTTACTATGAATGAGATCATGGCCTCGGAGCGGATGTTTGGTGCTCTGGGTCACGTCGCTGCTACAGAAACACCGCGCTGCCGCCTGCTGCTGCTGCTGGAGGAGTCCAGGTGTGTGTGTGTGTGTGTGTGTATGTGTGTGTGACGACATGCCAGTGCATGTCCACAGCAGCTGCCATCGTGTGTGTGTGTGTGTGTGTCCAGGATTATTTCAGTGCTGCAGGACTTACAGTATTAAACAGTTCTTCCATCTGTCTGCTACAACCATGAGCACCTGAGAGACTATAAAAAATCTGATTTGTGGACCTGGGAAAGTCATTGCAATTCACAAAATTTAAACTCCATTGGTATTTTATTTTATTTTAAATCTAAAAATGAATTAATTAATAAAATTTTCAATTTTTTCCATTTTATTTTGCTGAATTTTTTAAGGCCTGAGCAGAGATGGTTCTCTTGTACGATGGCGTTTTTGTGCCATGTTTAAAAAAATATCTAAGATTACAAGATTAAGGTCGTAATATTTCGAGAATAAAGTTAAAATTACGAAAATAAAGTTGAAATATTAAGTGAATAAAGTTGAAATATTTCGAGTATAAAGTCGAAATATTATGAGAATAAAGTCGAAATATTATGAGAATAAAGTCGAAATATTATGAGAATAAAGTCGAAATATTGTGAGAATAAAGTCGAAATTACGAGAATAAAGTCTAAATGTTTCGAGAATGAAGTTGAATTGTTTTGAGAATTTAAATCGTAGAAATTAAAGTTGATATGTTGAGAGTGGAGCCTATATTGCGCATGCAGGTGTCCCGGATTGAGAGCAGCGGGAGAAGTGGCCAGGCCTCCGGAATTGATTTGGATATTGTTGTGTCCGAGCGGCCGCATCATCTCACTGGGATGAGGAAGAGTCAATTTGAAGGACTCGCGGAAACAGCTTAATGTCAAAAATATGATATTTATTAACAGACTGAACAGGAACAGCTGTTTATCTTAACATCAGCTCACACACTCAATCGACATTCCTTCGGGGGCGCTGTAGCTCTCTTATTTAACCCTTTTTAATACACTACAAATATGTGGGCTTATTAGCAGAAATCATAACATGTGTCATACTCGCGGGGACAGTATGCTTGGAAGTAATATTTCATGTCTTCGACTGCATTCATTATTTGTAGTGCGCCAGCCACCCTTGTGCTTTTGGTACTTCTAATATAAAACAATGCCTCAGCTTTCAAAATCAGTTTTATAGCGAAATAGAAACAGTGTGTCCTACAATAATGCATTATGTTCTCTTTTCTGAGGTAGGCTATATAACGTTAAGTGACTATTCACAAGCTGCTTTATTCACGGTATAATACAGTAAAGCATTGGACGTAATATTTAACGTCTTCTATTCATTATTTGTAGCGCGCCAGCCACCCAGTAATCGCAATAATTTTGTCCTTTGTTGCTTTCAATATAACACAGCTCATTCAAATTCTGTCAGTTTTATCACAAATTTTGGTCACACTTTATATTAGGTGGCCTTAACTGCTATGTACTTACATCAAAAAATAAGTACAATGTACTTATTGTGTTCATATTGTATTGCAGAACACTTCTGCTGCTATTGAGGGGATACGGGTAAGGTTAGGGAGGGGTTTGGTGGTATGGGTAGGTTTAAGGGTGGGTTAAGGTGTAAGGGATGGATCAACAGTGTAATTATAAATGTAATTACAGAAATTAATTACAGATGTAACTACATATAGGTATTTTAAAAAATATAAGTACAATGTAAAAACATGTATGTACACAATAAGTGCATTGTACCAAATTATTAATTTAAATGTAAGTACATAGTAGTTAAGGCCAGCTAATATAAAGTGGGACCCGAATTTTTTATAACGAGTTTTTCATCTTTATTGAAATTTTATAGTAAGATGTAAAAGTAAAGGAACATCAGAAGGCATGAAAAAAAAAATACAGTATATCCTAATTTAATGAAATGAATGTCTCATTGTATTTGGATAGATGATTGACTCACATGCCGCTGAAACTGAAGTGAATACAGTGATCTGTCACGTCGCGCCACATTATAGAGCGTGAAAAACACATTATTGTATGACATATTGTTTGTATTTCACTACAAAACTGAAAGATTTTGAAATCTGAGATCTCACGGTGCTCCCAATCCGGACCATTTGCATGCGCAATAGGCTAATATACTCTCAAAATATTATAACTTTAATCTAGTAATTGCTACAAATTAATTCTCATAATTTTGACTTTATTATCAAAATATTTTGACTTTATTCGCGTAATTTCGACTTTATTCTCGTAATATTTTCGACTTCATTCTCGTAATATTTCGACTTTATTCTCGTAATATTTTCGACTTCATTCTCGTAATATTTCGACTTTATTCTTGTAATATTTCGACTTTATTCTCGTAATATTTCGACTTTATTCTTGTAATATTTCGACTTCATTCTCGTAATATTTCGACTTTATTCTTGTAATATTTCAACTTTATTCTCGTAATATTTCAACTTTATTCTCGTAATATTTCGACTTTATTCTTGTAATATTTCGACTTTATTCTCGTAATATTTCGACTTTATTCTTGTAATATTTCGACTTCATTCTCGTAATATTTCGACTTTATTCTTGTAATATTTCGACTTCATTCTCGTAATATTTCGACTTTATTCTTGTAATATTTCGACTTTATTCTCGTAATATTTCAACTTTATTCTCGTAATATTTCGACTTTATTCTTGTAATATTTCGACTTTATTCTCGTAATATTTCAACTTTATTCTCGTAATATTTCGACTTTATTCTCGTAATATTTCGACTTCATTCTCGTAATATTTTCGACTTCATTCTCGTAATATTTCGACTTTATTCTCGTAATATTTCGACTTTATTCTCGTAGTATTTCGACTTCATTCTCGTAATATTTTCGACTTTATTCTCAAAATATTTTGACTTTATTCTCGTAGTATTTCGACTTCATTCTCGTAATATTTTCGACTTCATTCTCGTAATATTTCGACTTTATTCTTGTAATATTTCGACTTTATTCTCAAAATATTTTAACTTTATTCTCGTAATATTTTGACTTTATTCTCGTAATGTTTTATTCTCGTAATATTTTCGACTTCATTCTCGTAATATTTCGACTTTATTCTTGTAATATTTCGACTTTATTCTTGTAATATTACAACTTTATCTCGTAATATTTTGACTTTATTCTCAAAATATTTTAACTTTATTCTCATAATATTTTGACTTTATTCTCGTAATATTTCGAGTTTATTCTCAAATATTTTAACTTTATTCTCGTAATATTTCGACTTTATTCTCGTAATGTTTTATTCTCGTAATATTTTGACTTTATTCTCGTAATATTTTGACTTTATTCTCGTAATATTTTGACTTTATTCTCGTAATGTTTTATTCTCGTAATATTTCGAGTTTATTCTCGTAATATTTCGACTTTATTCTTGTAATATTTCGACTTTATTCTCGTAATATTTCAACTTTATTCTCAAAATATTTTGACTTTATTCTCAAAATATTTTAACTTTATTCTCATAATATTTTGACTTTATTCTCGTAATATTTCGAGTTTATTCTCAAAATATTTTAACTTATTCTCGTAATATTTCGACTTTATTCTCGTAATGTTTTATTCTCGTAATATTTTGACTATATTCTCGTAATATTTTGACTTTATTCTCGTAATATTTTGACTTTATTCTCGTAATATTTCGAGTTTATTCTCGTAATATTTTGACTTTATTCTCGTAATATTTTGACTTTATTCTTGTAATATTTTGACTTTATTCTCGAAATATTATGACTTTAATCTCGTAATCTTAGATATTTTTTTTAACGTGGCACTAAATCGCCGTCATACTCTTAAATCTAAACATTTAATTTAGTTTAATTTTTTACTTTTCTATTATTTTAAGTTGGCATGGGCTTCAGAGGCCTTGCTGTATTTATTCAGCAGTTTTAATTTTAATTTTAATTTAGGTTGGCATGGACTTCAGAGGTCCTACTTTATTTGTTCAGTATTTTAATTTTAATGTTAATTTAAATTTTTTTATTGTGACAGTGACTTCAGAGGCCTTACTTTATTTGTTTAGCCGGTCTCTTTAATTTGCAGGTTCTTGTTGTTATTATAATTCATCTGTAATTCATGTCCAGATGTTTCAGTCCCGAATCAAAGGACACGCAGTAGATCACTCAGACCGCAGTGATGAGCAGCTTTCAGTTCTGTTCAGATGCATTGGTCAGTCGCTCTGTCCTTCTCGCTGTAGGAAGCGGCAGCTGCAGTTCCTGCTGGACGGACGCGGGCGCAGAAGCGGTCAGAGTCCAGAGGACCTGAAGGAGAACGGCAAACAGCTGGGAGACGGTTTGAGCCGAGCGCTCTTCAGCTATCCCAGCAGACTCTCCGGCGGCCCCGAGGTGACACAGCTCTGTCTGCTGATTATACATGCACTACACTACCTGTCAGTGTTTTGAACACTTTTAATGTTTTTTTAAAGAAGTCTCTTCTGCTCGCCAAGCCTGCGTTTATTTGATCCGAAGCACAGCAAAAGCAGTAATATTGTGAAATATTTTACTATTTAAAACAGCTGTTTTCTGTGTGAATATCTGTTAAACTGTAATGTATTTCTGTGATGCGCAGCTGTATTTTCAGCATCATTACTGCAGTCTTCAGTGTCACATGATCTTCAGAAATCATAATAATATACTGATTTGCTGCTCAAAAAACATTTACTATTATTATTATTTAAAACAATTGAGTAATTTTTTTCAGGATTCTTTGAAGAATAGAAAGATACAAAGATCAGCATTTATCTGAAATAAAAAGCTTTTGTAACACTATACACTACACCATTCAAAAGCTTGCAGTCAGTATAATTTTTTTAAGGGGGGGGGTATATAAATGAATACTTTTATTTGGCAAGGATGCTTTTAAATTGATCAAAAGTGATGATAAAGACATTTATCATTTCCATTTCAGATAAATGCGGTTCTTCTGAACTTTGTATTCATCAAAGAAACCTGAAAAATTCTACTCAGCTGTTTTCAACATAATAATAATAATAATAATAAATTGAGCAGCAAATCAGAATATTAGAAAGATTTCTGAAGGATCATGTGACTGGAGTAATGATGCTAAAAATTCAGCTTTGAAATCACAGGAATAAATTACATTTTAAAATATATTAAAATAGAAAACCGATATTTTAAATAGTAAAAAATATTTCAAAATATTACTGCTTTTGCTGTATTTTGGATCAAATAAATGCAGGCTTGATGAAAAGAAGAGCCTTCTTTAAAAACAAAATCTTACTGTTCAGAAACTTTTGACTGGTAGTGTATATGTGCATCAGTGTGTGTGTGTGTGTGTGTGCGCGCGCTTGTCTCTCTCTGATGTGTGTGTGTGTGTGTGTCTCTCTCTCTGATATGTGTGTGTGTGTGTGTGTGTGTCTGTGTGTGTGTCTCTCTCTCTCTCTGATGTGTGTGTGTGTGTGTGTGTGTGTGTGTGTGTGTGTCTCTCTCTCTCTCTGATATGTGTGTGTGTGTGTGTCTCTCTCTCTGATATGTGTGTGTGTGTGTGTGTGTGTGTGTGTGTGTCTCTCTCTCTCTCTCTCTCTCTCTCTCTCTCTCTCTCTCTCTCTGATATGTGTGTGTGTGTGTGTGTGTGTGTGTGTGTGTGTGTGTCAGGAGGCCGGTGCTGGCGGCTCGGAGCGCTCTCTGATGGTGCAGCAGTATCTGCGAGGTCTGATCCACAGGGCTTCCTCTCACTGCGTGAAGGCAGACGCTCTGCAGAAGCTCTGGCCGTCGCTCTTCAGTGAGATCGTGAGAGACTGTGTGCTGGAGATGAGAGACAGACAGGCCTTCAGACAGACGAGCCTCCGGCGGCTCCACAGCGACTCACACACGAGAACACAGACTGAGCACTGAATGTACAGCAGCCTGCGTTTATCTGAGTCCATCTGCTCACTCCTGAGAGAACTAATGGTGCTCCTGATCAAACACACTCTGCACAGGTGCATCACAGATGTGCCACACACAGACCTCAGCGCAGCGGAGATGCTTCAGATGACTGCGGCGTTAAACTGCAAACATGTCAGCCGTTTAACTAACAAGATGAAGATTCTCCTCAAACTGATGCTCTGCCATGAAAGTAGTCAAACTGAAAGAGAAATTATTTTATTTTATTTTAAATTATGCCCAATCTTATAGTCAAAATTATTTTAACATTTTATTTTTATTATTCTATTATTTTAGGTTGGAATAAATTTCAGAGACCTTTCTTTGTTTAGCAGTTTTATTCTATTTTATTTTAATTTTTAATTTAATTTTTTTAATTCTTTTTTTTTAATGCCCAATGTTTAAATTCAATATTATTTTAACATTTGTATTTTTTGTATTCTATTATTTTAGGTGGGAATGGATTTCAGAGGCCTTTCTTTGTTCAGCAGTTTTATTTTATTTTATTTTATTTTTTATTTTATTTTAAATTGTTATTTTTAGTGCCCAAGCTGATAGTCCATTTGTATTTTTATCATTCTATTATTTTAGGTTGGAACTGGCGTTTGCGCTGCATGATCTCTTGAGTTTTGACTCATTTCCAAACACACTGCATTAATGGAGTTTGTGTAGACGAAGCGTTTGCGTTGGGGTGTGTGTGGAGTGTGTTTCAGATCTTTTGTTCATTCTGTCTTTCATGCCTGTCGCTTCCTCATATTGAATGTCAAAATCAAACCATATGATCTTTCACAAGCACTGATTTATGTTTTGTATTTTACTGTTTATTAAAAAGAGAGAAGTAAAAAAAAGTTTGATTGACCTGAACTTGGCATCAAAATGTTCACCTTTATTTAACCAATTAACGAATTATTTGATTATTATATGTATTTATTATATGTAGTGCTGCCAAACAATTAATCTCATCCAAAATAAAAGTTTTTGTTTACATATTCTATTTGTGTGTGTGCTTTGTATATTTATTATGTGTATATAAATACAAACACATGCATGTATAAATTTCAGAAAAATATGGTTGTTTATTAAATATATTTATATATAATATAAATGATATGAATATAAATATATGCATGTAAATATTTTCAAAATATATACTGTATGTGTGTGTATTTATATATACATAATAAATATACACAGTATACACACACATATTACGAAACAATGTTTTATTTCGGATGCGATTAATCGTGATTAATTGTTTGACAGCACTATTTATATGCTATTTTTTTAAAAATTAAGAACAAATTGATTTACAATTTTTGTAAAATTTTTATTGAATATAAATTGTTAATTATAATATAATAATATAAATTGAGACGATCCGAAATGCTCATCATGAGAATCTGGATGGCTTTAGATTAGTATAGTTAATTAAACCTAACTTTACTTGCAATAAAATAATTAACTGAAATCCCCAAAAAAATTGCATTTTTTTATTTTTATAAAAATTTCTACATTTTTTAAAAAGTTTATTTTCAGTCATTTTAAAGTATTTGCACGTTTCCTGAGTTTCTGTGAGACTGAAGTTTGCCTCACAGCTGATGTTTGATCTGAACTGAAGAACCTCCAGAAAAGATTCAAGCTGTTCCTGAAACACTAACCATTAACCAGCTCAAATCAAGACTGAACAACAGCGATGATGATGATGATGATGAACAGATGAAAACAGACAGAAAGAAAGAGGTGTAAAACACAGGTTAGGATGCTGATTTTCCTCAGTGTTTGTGAGACTGAGCTGTCCAGTCTCAGCCACTGTCTATGAATGATGCTGTTTAATGGGCAATTTCATTTTAATATTTTTTTTTAATTAATTTTTTATTCTATTATTTTAGGTTGGAACAGGCTTCAGAGGCCTTATTTTATTTGTGCAACAGTTTATTTTTTATTTTATTTATTTATTTTTTTAGGTTGGTATCAGATGCCTTTATTTGTTCAGTAGTTTTAATTTAAAAATGTATTTAGTTTTTATTTTATTTTATTAATTTAAAAAAATAAGCTGCTGATAGAGATGCTATCACACAGGAATCCTTAATTATCCTTAAACCTGTTTAATTTTATATATATATATATATATACACACACACACACACACACACACACACATACGTATATATACATATATACATATCTCACATTATATATATATTATATAACTGTCAAAAAAAGAGCAGTTCAAACTTCAGAAATTATAAGTGTATAGTATGTAGCATTATTTTAAAATAACTGTATCAGATGAGCAGCACATTTGTACTGGGGTACATATATCTTTTAGGCAGCTGCATGTTATAAAACAGGCTCTAAAATCTGTTTTAGATGTGTAAATTATGGCATTTAATTGCAGACACTTTTGAATCCTCCGTTTGTCACGTGCTGTGTTTACTGAAGCTCTCTCTCTCTCTCTCTCACACACACACACACACACACACACACACACACACACACACACGCGTTTAGTCTCTGAGCGCTTGGTCTCTTCGCGGATGTCTGACTGACGGAGAAACTTTTACTGGAGTGGAAACATCGCATCTGAACAGACTGAAAGTCATTAATGATGGAGATTATTGCTAATGAGGGACGCGCGAGCTGCTGGATTATTAATGAACGCGCTGGATTGCGCGCGTCAGGACGCGTCACGATCCGTCAACGCGTTCACCATTAGAACAGCTGGAGCTCAACGGGTACCGCGCGATCACCACACAAACTCTACCAGCCACCAACACAGAGTAGCATAGTTTTTCTGTCATTTTACTATGGTACCAATTTATATAGGTGCTATAATAAATGTATTTTTATGTATATTATCATAAACCTAAAAGGTTAATGTTTGTATGTATATATAATATATATATATAGCCAGATAGTTATGCCTTACTTTCATATATAGTATTATTACTGTATTCATGTGTTGTGTAAATACTGTGGTAACTTTTAGTAACACATCAGGGTGACATTTGCACATACATAAGTTACGTAACACTTTATTTTACAGTGTCCTTTTTACATGTTACATTTAGTAATAACACTAAATTCTCTGTAAATACATGCAACAAGCCATAAACATATATAGTAAGTGCATGTTGTTAATTAATATTACTCAGTACTTAAATATATCATTATACTGTAAAAATGAAAACAATGCACTTTCTGGTGCACTTTCTTTGATGTCAGTAACTGCTGTAATATCTCACTAATGTAAAATCACACAAACCTTCCTGAGTGTCTGGTCACTCGCTCCTCGTGCACTTGAGTACAGCAGCTGCGGTCAGGGACACATTTAACAAACCCAGAGGTCAGCAGGTGGGGTCAGAGGTCAGCTGAGGTCTAAAAGGAGTACAAGATGAGATTGAACTTGAGTGACATCTGACGACATGCACAGGTGTGTGTGTGTGTGTGTGTGTGTGTGTGTGTGTGTGTGTGTGTGTGTGTGTGTGTGTGTGTGTGTGTGTGTGTGTGTGTGTGTGTGTGTGTGTGTGTGTGTGTGTGTGTACAGGTGCAGCGCTGCGGTCAGTCTTCAGTATGAGAGCAGCTCTGAACATCAGGTGAGGAACATTGTGTTTTCATATTTAGGATTTCACTGACACTTACATATAAGAAAATAATGCTTTTATTCATCAAGGATGCATTAAATTGATTAAATGTGAGAGTAAAGACATTTATAATGTTACACAATATTTCTATTTCAAAAGAATGCTGTACTTTTGAACTTTCTATTCATCTGTGAATCCTGAAAATTAAAATGCATCACATTTTCAACAAAAATATTGTGCAGCACAACAGTTTTCAACATTGATAATAATCAGAAATGTTTGTTGAGCAGCAAATCAGTATATTATTATGATTTCTGAAGATCATGTGACTCTGAAGACTGCAGTAATGATGCTGAAAATACAGCTGCGCATCACAGAAATAAATTACAGTTTAACACATATTCACACAGAAACAGTTATTTTAAATTGCAATAATATTTTAAAATTTTTACTGTATATTTGATCAGCAGTAGAGACTGCATTATGTGCATTACTGACTCTTGTGTTTTTAGTGTCGCTGTGGTTCTGTGGCCGATCTTCATGTGTCATCAGACAGCAAGGCAGGTAAGACTAATATAAAGGGAAAACACTTTAAATGTGTTTTTTTCTTTTGCTATTTTTGTATCCAAAATGACATTTTTATGTGTCGCCACCACATGGATTTCTGTAGAAAAAAGGAGAACATGTGCTGTGGTCCATGAGTGTCGTCTCATTCCTGTCATAGTGAGAGCGATCACATGCTCTCCAGCTGTCTGACCTCTCGCTGACCCTGAGAATGACCACGGCTTTGAGTTTTAGGGTCCGGCTGAGTGAGGTCACGCCCTCTGTCCTCTGATTGGCCGTCAGCTGTTGACTGACAGTCTGAGTGCTCCGGCTCATTATCAATGTCATTTTGTCTCCTCTTCATGTACACGACGTGCTCAGATCCGGTCTGATCCACAGCAGACTGGTTCTGACGGAGCGCCGTCGAGGTCGTGGAGCTCCTGGGGTTCTTGGGGCGAGTGTTCTCGCTCCTGCGGCGGAGGAGTTCAGGAACAGACCAGAGTCTGTCTGCCGCACAAATCCACGGCACAAAACACACCTGACCAGCGACGCTTCAGCAGCAGCAGATACGGATGGAGGTACGACATTATCTTCAGAAGTCAGAGAGAGCTTTAGTACCAAGTATGCTTGACATGTCAACTGGAGCTTCCAGTGCAGAAGAAAGTACAGACATAGAATCACACAGAACACTAATACAAGAAAAAATACAGAATTACAGGAAAATATACAGAAGTATAGAAAAAGATTTAATTGTTCAGGCTGAATATACAGTAGCAGACAGACAGACCAGCGATTCTTTCATCAGCTGAACACAGAAATATTTACTTGAAGTCCACCTGAGGTTCATATTTCAATATAATTACCCTATTGTAATAGTTAGAATGGCAAAGGATCACCAATCTCCACGTAAAACTGATCGTGCAGACCAAACCGTAAGTCGTAGAGACTTGAAACTTGGAGGGATGGTAGTACTCACACCGCCTATAACGTGACCAATGCTCGCCCCAATCGGCCTGACGGGGGCGCTACAGCAGTCAAAAGTACAAAATCGCTCATAACTGCTAAACCATTCATTGCAGGCTCGAGTGTCTTATGTCGTTGGAATCCTTGGCTTGAAATCCTTGAAATAATTTGCATTTTTTTGAAAAACATACTTTTGTGAACTAGTCCTAGGTTGTGCATGATATTTGTATCATATGATAGACCTCCTCATTCCGAACAACTTTGCCTCTAGAACCGCTGCTGTCAATCAAACCGTTTGCTAAATGATTGAGAAAATGTAAAAAACCTACTTTTGCTAAATAGCCCTAGGTTTTTCTGGACAAAAACACTGCAGTACAATTCTCTGGACTCTCTATGTCAATAATTATCAAAAACATGTTGAAATTTACCATTTGGGAAGCTATAACAGGGTCCTTTAGAAAAGGGGCCTGTCCAAATTTACCCCAAATCCTATAAATCCTAAATGAAAACTCAAAACTTGTCGAAACCTAGTGAGCACATGTGACAGGTGATTCTAAACAAGCATGTAAAGTTTTAGGGAGATCGGACCACAGCTGGTGCTAAACATTAAAAACATCATATTTCTATGGTAAATTACCTAGATTTGGCCAAAAAAATTTTTTTAAATAATTGATTAAGGTGGTTACAGACTTACTAAATAATACGTAATGTCTTTTTTATATGTGCTTAAATGCCTTGAAGTGCTTGAACCCTGGTAACTGCTGCTTGCAGCTTTATTTATTTAATGTTTTTTAGGAAGTGTTTTATTTTAATTGTTTTTATTTTACAATTATTTATTTATATATCAGTGGTCAAAAGGCTGAATTTATTTTTTTTTTTTAATAAAAAGTCAAATTATTACTGTTTAAAACAGCTGTTTTTCTGTGTGAATATGTGTTAAACTGTAATGTACTTCTGTGATGCGCAGCATCATTACTCCAGTCACATGATCTTCAGAAATCATAATAATATACTGATTTACTGCTCAACAAACATTTCTGATTATTATCAATGTTGAACACAGTTATGCTGCACAATATTTTTGTAAATATTTTGTCATATATGCAATATGGCATTTCATTTCATATGAAAATTACTCATATTGTTACTGTTGAAACATCTCGACACAAAGAACAAAGACTCTACGGCAAATGGAAATAGTTTGGGTTTTCATGCAATCATCAAACACTAAAAGTTGCAATGCACTAAATTAACTTCTTCACTTTCAAAAGTTCAAATCTCTGAGCTTTTATTTCATCAGAATATTGGTGCAAATGTTAATGTAAATAAAGTGAATCCAGTGAATTTACTGCACAGTAAACCAAGCTGCTCTGAAAACACATACAGTATATGAAAACAGTGCCGCTCTTCACTCTGAAACATGCAATGCAACAGTCCATATACTTCTATAAACTGCAACCTTGATTTAATAAGACATATCGCTATTTTAAGTGTATTTTAATTAATTGCAACACCCCCATTTAAGTTAGCTTATATCATACTGATGATCAGTTGTTTGATTTCATCACATCCACTGCAGCAACATGAGGTGATTAACATCAGTTTACAAAAGAATTACTAATTAATTTTCTCTGTGTTTTGAAGGAGAGTGAACAGCAGCCGCATCAGTCCAGGGATGTACGCATACGGCAGGATGCCATACATAACGCCTCTACAGAAAGATTTCAGCCAAATGTCCCACAAACAGAGACGATCAGCATCAAACATCCCAAAACAGAGTTACAGAACTCATCAGAGAAACCTGCCTCAGAACACTCGCTATCACACAGCGGCCGTGCAGAGCCGACCATACAGCCCATTACCAAACACCTCCTGCCCCGGAGCCCCGAATCAGTACAAGATCTGCAACACCATGGTAAAAACACCTCTGTTTATATGCATTATACATCTGTTTAGAACTGATAATATTGCTAACACTTTATTTTGATAATCCACTTTAGACATTCTGCTAACTATAAGTAACTTTGCAACTACATGTCAACTAATTCTACTGACCCTAACCCTTATGTAACAGTCTACTAATACTCTTTTGAGAGTTGGTTTACATGTAGTTGTAAATTGATGAGAGTTAATTGACATGTATGTTGCAAAGAAATGAGTTAGTTGATATATAGTTGCAAATTAATTTGTTGACGTAGTTGCAAATGAATGAAAATTTGTTGATGTAGTTGAAAATAAATGAGAATTTGTTGACGTAGTTACAAATTAATGAGAGTTAGTTGACAGTTGCAAATTAGTGAGAATTTTTTGACGTATGTACAAATGAATGAGTTAGCTGACATGTAGTTGCAAATTTATGAGAATTTGTTGACGTGTAGTTGCAAATTAGAATTAGTTGACGTAGTTGAAAATTAATGATAATTTGTTGACATGTAGTTGCAAATTAGAATTTGTTGACGTAGTTGCAAATTAGAATTAGTTGACGTAGTTGAAAATTAATGATAATTTGTTGACATGTAGTTGCAAATTAGAATTTGTTGACGTAGTTGCAAATTTATGAGAATTCGTTGACGTGTAGTTGCAAATTAGAATTAGTTGACATGTAGTTGCAAATTAGAATTAGTTGACATGTAGTTGCAAATTAATGATAAATAGTTGACATGTAGTTGCAAATTAGAATTTGTTGACGTAGTTGCAAATTAGAATTAGTTGACATGTAGTTGCAAATTAGAATTAGTTGACATGTAGTTGCAAATTAATGATAAACAGTTGACATGTAGTTGCAAATTAGAATTAGTTGACATGTAGTTGCAAATTAATGATAAATAGTTGGCATGTAGTTGCAAATTAGAATTTGTTGACATGTAGTTGCAAATTAGAAATAGTTGACGTAGTTGCAAATGAATGAGAATTTGTTGACATGTAGTTGCAAATTAGAATTTGTTGACATGTAGTTGCAAATTAGAATTTGTTGACATGTAGTTGCAAATTAGAATTTGTTGACAGTTGCAAATGAATGAGAATTTGTTGACATGTAGTTGCAAATTAGAATTTGTTGACATGTAGTTGCAAATGAATGAGAATTTGTTGACATGTAGTTGCAAATTAGAATTTGTTGACATGTAGTTGCAAATTAGAATTTGTTGACAGTTGCAAATGAATGAGAATTTGTTGACACATATACAGTAACTAATGAGTTTGTAGTTCCAAAGTTACTTATAGTTAGCTGAATGCCTAAAATGGACTAAATCGAAATAAAGTGTTACTTTAATATCTATTGACTTTTCAAACAATATATAACTCTGGTTAACATCTTCATTAAACCCAGGAAAAGGGCATTTTTATCTCTGAATTGTGCACCATTTGTGATTTTGAAGTGGTTTGCATCACTTTGACTCATGAAATATCCACACACTTATTACAGCAGCACAAACTTTCATTCGCTGTTTCGTTTCAACATGTGAAGGAAACGGATGTTGTTTGAAAACACTGAAGAGATGCAGGATTTACTCCTAAAACTAAAAGCAGTGTGTGTGTTTATGAACTGACAGGCCTGTCCATCACCCAGCAGACCAATCAGAGAGCTGCAGTGCTCCACATTCGACACGCAGCCCTTCATGGGCCGACTCTATCAGTGGGAACCGTTTAATGACAGTGAGTGAAATCTTACCAACCCCAGAACTTCTAAGTTTTCCTCATCAGTTTTTGTCAGAAAGCTGTTCTGTTAGCCTGAGGAGAAACATCCTGAATGACACACACATATTTGTGTTGTTAGTTAGCTCTAATGATCATGTTGTCATTAAAGTTACAGTCATATTTCAGTGAGTTAATTTGTGCTGCAGTGGAGTTTCCCGGCATGTCGGATCCTGTGCAACGGTGAATGTTCTCCTCTGAACAGATCTGGTTTATGAAATGTGAAACTGTGCCGGTGTTTGATTCATATTCACTTATGTTTATGGTTTGTGTGGAATATTCTTCTACCCGCAGGCAGTAGATGAGCTAACGGTGGAGTCATGCCAACGTTTTGTCTTGATGAAAAACTAGTTTCTTTCAACTCAGAGAATCAAATTAATTTTTTGGACTTAATCTGGTTTATTTCACCTTCATCACGTGTCTTTGCTGTCCTCTTGTGGCTTCTGTGAATCATTACAGGCGTCTGATTCTGTTCTCATCAGCAGTACTTCAGTGATTTAACCCTCATAACACATTCAGGTTTGTTTTGACCAGGAAGAGAGATATTATAAAACAAGAGTTTTTAGTAAGGGACCGAAACTTGTAAAATGCTTTAAGACCCTCAAAATACACACCATTTTTTATTTATTTATTTATTTTTACAGATTTTTTTTGTAAGAGATTTTAAAAACCAAATTTTAAATTTTGACCCAGTTATGTATGGAGTACTATTGGTGTCAAAAATACTTTTTGTAAAATGATCTATTAAGTTCTATTAGTCTCAAAAATTCTAAAATATATTAAGCCTTTCCCCATATCAGACTTTTGGGACTGAATTGTGTTGATGAACATGAATATATACATCTATTGACAAACCATTGCAGCATGAAGAATTATGACTTTTTTCATCTGAAAGGGAAAGTTTATGCATGTAAAATTACTTTATTTTGTTTGGAAACTTTCCTAATAATAAGTATTATTTATGTAGTTTCGATGGTGTTTTGTTTCATAATGTAGGTTTAATAGATTCAGTGCTTTTGAGCAATTATGATTTATAAATTCATATGAATATAATTAAATTCCATTTGTTCCTTTGGGGTTAATACAATTCTCAGATTATATGTAGCCTAATTATAAATTAAAATAAAATTTCATGTTCATGTGTAATTAAAAATTTTAGAGAATTTCTTAATTTTTAACGAATAAAAAAATGCAGTAATTACCATGGTAACATAAAAAAATGGCATTTTTTTCACATTCACTGATTAAGAAGTTGCTGATCAGATACCCTGTGGTTTTGGTTTAGTTGATTTCGTCTCTCTTGTGTTTGATCAGTTTCCAGTGATCAGCGCTGTGAGCTCAACTGTCGCGCAATTGGCTTTCGTTTCTATGTTCGTCAGGCGGACAGAGTCATCGACGGCACTCCGTGTGGACAGAACCAGACGTCTGTGTGTGTGGCTGGACAGTGTCAGGTAGGCATCAGCTATTCACTGCACTATTTTGCTTCCAGACGTGTGCATATTTCAGGCTTGTTTTTACATAGATTGGAGCTGCAGTGCTGCGGTTGTGCAGTGGAGGGCAGTAAAGTTCGATGGAGATGAAAACGCCCCCCATATGTTTTGCTCTCCTTGTTTCTTTTCATTTAGAAGAAAGTTTAGTTTACAGTGACCTGAGCGTCTGTCTGACAGCTCAAGGGTTTGAATCTTGTGTCTCTGTGATTTCAGTTTCATTTACAGCCTCAGAGTATCAGCATCTTACTGGAATATCATCACTGTGATGTAAATATTGATATATTATTCTAGTGCTGGGCAACGATTAATCACATCCAAAATAAAAGTTTTTTGTGTACATAATATATTTGTGTGTTCTTTGTATATTTATTGTGTATATATATATAAATACACATATATACAGTATATATTTAGAAAATATTTACATGTATTTACATGTCTATATTCATATAATTGATATTATAAATAAATATATTTAATATATAAACATAGCATATTTTTCTGAAATATATACATGCATGTGTGTGTATTTATATATACATAATAAAATATACACAGTATACACAGGTATTTTATGTACACAAACATGTTTATTTTGGACGCGATTAACCCAGTGCTATACTATTCAGACTGTAAAGTAAATTTCAAGTATGATAGTGTTTGTTTTATTAAATGCTGATTTTTTTTGGAATACATGGTGATGATTTACAACAAGGTTTTATTTGTTAAGATGTGAGTTAACACGAACTAGCAATAAACAAAATTTCAAATTATTTATTGGTTTTAGTCAAAGTTAATTTCAAGATTTACAATATATTTTTAATGTTGTATTTGTTAATTTGTAATATTTCTTCATTTATATTAAACTACTTTATTAATGTTAGTAAAAATGATTAATAAATAATCTTCATGTTCATGTTAACTAATGCATTTACTAATGAGCTAGTTTAATAGTTAAATGTGACCTTATTGTAAAGTGTTACCAAAAAAAAGGATATTTGTCATTATTGCATTACAAAAATGAGAATTTAGGTGTAAAATGTGCTGATTTGTCATAAAGTGTGTCATATTATGAAAATGTCTTAAGAATAAGCTTCTTATTGTTAAGGTATTATATAGAGTTATCATAGTTGACTAAAACTAAAATCATAATAAATATTTTGATTGCATGAAATAAAATAAATGTAAACTGAAGCAAAATATTTTTAAAAATGTAAACATTTCTCATTTTCATTTAGTTTAACTTGATGTACTAAAATAACTGAAAAGGAAATAAAAACTACATAGACAAAATTCCAACAAAAATTAATAAAACTGACAAAAACAAATATAAAAATAAAGTCTAATTCAAAATTTTATCTAAAATGATAATATTATCTCCATGATTTCTTCATGAAAACAGAATTTTAGTCACGTGCTGTCGATCATCTCTGTCATCCGTATTGAAGCTCTTCTCTTATAGATATATTGTTCTGTCATTTCTTTTGATCTTCTGTTATCTGTAATTCTATATGAGCGTTAATTACCCAGAGTTCAGAGCGGGAGCTGCATGTAAAGACTGTCAGATGCACAACAGTTGCCGGCTGTCTGAGCCGGAGGATCTTTTGTGTTTGTGAGTGAATTAGCCACGCTTTCGGCGCTCCGGAATCTGCCCGTCGTCCAGCTGTGCTTTTTTCAGACATGTCACTTCAACAAATCCTGCAGAAATAAGATGTAACACAGACGCCGCAATAACAAGCTGCACATGCTGCTGCACAAACGCCACTGTCTGCAAAGGTTAAATAATGCGGCGACGGCTCGATTCTGCCACTGTAGGTTGTTTTATGGCGTTTCTCTCAGATGCTTTGAATTCTTCTGAAAGCTGACGGAGATCAGTCGACAAATCCAGAGCTTTAAGATCTCTTCCTCGGGTAATGAGGAGGATCTGTGACGGGATGAAGATTACACACACCAAATCCACTGCATTAGTCTTGACATTTAGATATTTTGGCAGGAAGGCCATTTGGGTCGGATTTAGGGCGACTTTTCCAAAACATGATTCAGTGAGCATTTGAAACTCAGCAGATTTGATCATCAGTTTCTGTGAAAATATAAAAGAAACTTGATCACTGTATGAGAATGTTGTACTTGTCAGGGAGGTTGTAGTTATTTGTGCGTGTAGTTAAATGCGTTAACTAACAGGTTTTCTTGCATGCATATGTTTCTATGAAACCCTGTTTCCGCCACATAATAAAAGCTAAAAAAGGTAAATGCAACTTTTTATCTCGCGATTCTGACTTTACGTCTCGCAATTCTAACGTCTCACAATTCTGACTCTACATCTTGGAATTCTGACTTTACATCTCAAGATTCTGACTTTACATCTTGTAATTCTGACTTTACGTCTCGCAATTCTAACGTCTCACAATTCTGACTCTACATCTTGGAATTCTGACTTTACATCTCAAGATTCTGACTTTACATCTTGTAATTCTGACTTTACGTCTCGCAATTCTAACGTCTCACAATTCTGACTCTACATCTTGGAATTCTGACTTTACATCTCAAGATTCTGACTTTACATCTTGTAATTCTGACTTTACTTCTCGCAATTCTGACTTTACATGTTGTAATTCTGACTTTACGTCTCGCAATTCTAACGTCTCACAATTCTGACTCTACATCTTGGAATTCTGTCTTTACATCTTGTAATTCTGACTTTACTTCTCGCAATTCTGACTTTACATCTTGTAATTCTGACTTTACTTCTCGCAATTCTGACTTTATATCTCGCGATTCTGACTTTATATCTCGCAATTCTGACTTTATATCTCGCGATTCTGACTTTACATCTCGCAATTCTGACTTTACATCTTGTAATTCTGACTTTACTTCTCGCAATTCTGATTTTACATCTCGCCATTCTGACTTTACATCTCGCCATTCTGACTTTACATCTTATGATTCTGACTTTACATCTTATGATTCTGACTTTACATCTTGTAATTCTGACTTTACTTCTCGCAATTCTGATTTTACATCTCGGCATTCTGACTTTACATCTTATGATTCTGACTTTACATCTTATGATTCTGACTTTACTTCTCGCAATTCTGATTTTACATCTCGGCATTCTGACTTTACATCTTATGATTCTGACTTTACATCTTGCAATTCTGATTTTACATCTCGCCATTCTGATTTTACATCTCGCCATTCTGACTTTACATCTTATGATTCTGACTTTACATCTTATGATTCTGACTTTACATCTTGTAATTCTGACTTTACTTCTCGCAATTCTGATTTTACATCTCGGCATTTTGACTTTACATCTTATGATTCTGACTTTACATCTTATGATTCTGACTTTACTTCTCGCAATTCTGATTTTACATCTCGGCATTCTGACTTTACATCTTATGATTCTGACTTTACATCTCGCAATTCTGATTTTACATCTCGCCATTCTGACTTTACATCTTATGATTCTGACTTTACATCTTATGATTCTGACTTTACATCTCGCAATTCTGATTTTACATCTCGCCATTCTGACTTTACATCTTATGATTCTGCCTTTACATCTCGGAATTCTGACTTTATATCTCGCAATTCTGACTTTATATCTTGGAATTCTGTCTTTACATCTCAAGATTCTGACTTTACATCTTGTAATTCTGACTTTACTTCTCGCAATTCTGACTTTACATCTTGTAATTCTGATTTTACTTCTCGCAATTCTGACTTTACATCTCAGGATTCTGACTTTATATCTCGCGATTCTGATTTTACATCTCGGCATTCTGACTTTACATCTTATGATTCTGACTTTACATCTTATGATTCTGACTTTACATCTCACGATTCTGACTTTACATTTCGCGATTCTGACTTTACATCTCAGGATTCTGACTTTATATCTCACGATTCTGATTTTACATCTCGGCATTCTGACTTTATATCTCGCGATTCTGACTTTATATCTCGCAATTCTGACTTTACATCTTATGATTCTGCCTTTACATCTCGGAATTCTGACTTTATATCTCGCAATTCTGACTTTATATCTCGCGATCATGACTTTACATCTCACGATTCTGCCTTTACATCTCGGAATTCTGACTTTATATCTCGCAATTCTGACTTTACATCTCGGAATTCTGACTTTATATCTTGCAATTCTGACTTTACATCTCGCCTTTCTGACTTTACATCTTGTAATTCTGACTTTACATCTTATGATTCTGCCTTTACATCTCGGAATTCTGACTTTACTTCTCGTAATTCTGACTTTATATCTCACGATTCTGACTTTACATCTTGTAATTATGACTTTACTTCTCGCAATTCTGACTTTACATCTTGTAATTCTGACTTTACTTCTCGCAATTCTGACTTTACATCTTGTAATTCTGACTTTACTTCTCGCAATTCTGATTTTATATCTCAGGATTCTGACTTTATATCTCGGCATTCTGACTTTACATCTTATGATTCTGACTTTACATCTTATGATTCTGACTTTACATCTTATGATTCTGACTTTACATATCACGATTCTGACTTTACATTTCGCGATTCTGACTTTACATCTTATGATTCTGACTTTACATCTCGCAATTCTGACTTTATATCTCGCAATTCTGACTTTACATCTCGGAATTCTGACTTTACATCTCGGAATTCTGCCTTTGCATCTCACGATTCTGACTTTACATCTCGCGATCATGACTTTACATCTCACGATTATGACTTTACATCTTCCGATTATGACTTTATATATTGCAACTTTAAAAAGTCACAGTTATCTTTTATACTTTTTTATCCTGTGGCGGAAATAAGTTTCCTTAGATAAGAGATTTCTTATACATAAGGTTTCATTTGTTAACATTAGAAAACTACTTTAGTTAACATGAACTAACAATGAACAATATTTCTAAATCATTTATTATTCTCAATGTTCATTTCAGCATTTACACTATTAAAATCAAAAGTTGTGTCTGTTAATATTATGTAATAGACCTAAGCTGACAAGAACTAATAATGACCGAATGTATTTGTATTAACTAATGTTAACAAAGATTAATAAGTATGGTAACAGATGAATTGCTCATTGTTAATTAATACATCAATGCAACTAATGGGAGCTTATTGTAAAGTGTTAACATTTCATTATATACCAAAGTAATATATATATATATATATATATATATAATCTATATAAATTTTGCGCAATTTTCAGCTGGTAAAAGTTAATATAGAAATGAACAAATGTGTGTTTAGGATGCATTTACTCTCCTGAAGTGGTTTGGCATGTTGTAAGTATTGAAGAAGTGTAACTGCAGCTGTAGACAAGGCTGAGAGGGAATTTCACCGTTTCACACACTGAAGGAAAGAAAGAGCCTTTATGAAGGGAATCCCACTGAGCACTGAGCTGTGGCTGAACGCCAGAGTGTGTGTGTGTGTGTGTGTGTGTGTGTGTGTGTGTGTGTGTGTGTGTGTGTGTGTGTGTGTGTGTGTGTGTGTGTGTGTGTGTGTGTGTGTGTGTGTGTGTCTTTACAGCTGGAGTTCCCAAACTTTTTTTTTGCCATTGGAACTTTTGTGACCTAAATTATTTGCTTGAAATGCCCAGTGATAGATGATATTTTTGTAAAAATAGTCAAATTTTTTTTTTTTTTATTGCATTCGTATGGAAGCTTATTTTCTCCATAGGATAAAAATTGCACGTTTTTATCTCACAATTCTGACTTTTTTCTTGCAAATCTCAAGTTTACATTTTACACTTTTTCTCTGAATTCTGAGTTTAAATCTTGCAAATCTGTTTTTTTTTCTGCTAATAAATAAATAAAATAAAAAAGGTCATTGTGGCTTTTTATTTCACAATTCTTACTTTTTTTTTTTTTTACAATTGCAGGTTTATATCTCACAATTCAGACTTTCTTCTCAGAATTGCGAGTTCATATATAAAGTAAGAAGTGTGCGTTTATTTACCGTTTATATCAGAATTGTGAGATAAGTCACAATTACCTTTTTCATTTATTTATTTATTTATTTATCATGTGGTGGAAACATGCTTCCATACATTCAGAGTGTATGTTATGATTTAGTTCACTGTAAACACTTAATGTAATTTTTGTTCCTTGCCAAAGTTGGCCTATTCTAATTGAACTGCTACTGTAAATGAAGACTTTCTGAAAAGATTGATTAAGTACTGCAGTATTTTTCTGCAAAGCTGCTTTGAAATGGTGCACATTGTGAAAAGCGCTATATAAATAATATTAGATTGATGTCAGCGCTCCTGTAGCTCATATCAGTAACAACACCAGAGTCACGAATCTGAGGTTCAGGGAATGCATGAACTTATATAATATATGCCTTTAATGCAATGGAAGTCTCTTTGGATAAATGCATCTGCTAGATGCATTAATGTAAATGTGGTGAGTTACGGCTCTGAATGCTGCTTTTGTCTGTGCAACAGCATCAGTGAAATACTGCAGGGAATCCCACCAGAAAACACATTTATAAAAGCTATAAAGGTGCAAATCTCATGTGCTTCACAGAGAGACATGAAAAGTAGCTTGGAAACATCTTTTAAAATAATACCATGTTAATACCATGTTTTTGGAGTATGCATGTAGGCAAGGCAAATTTATTTATAGCACATTTCATACACCATAGAAGCAAGAAAAATGTCCTTTTGGACACATCAAATATATTGAAACTTAAATCAGCAAACAATATCATATTTGTAATGTAATCAATGGACTTATATCAATTTTATGTATGTATTAACACAAAATTAGCTCTATTATCTAAGTAGTATTTTAGTTGCATTGAATAAACTTGTTTTAGAAGTTCAGAAGCCTTTACCATCATGATTTCTGTGAGTATCATCATCGTTGGTGAGGTTTCCTCAGTGTGTTTTAATTGCATTGTTTTGTAGTTGCCAGGGTGTTGCTATGGGGTTACTAGGGTGTTCTGGATAGTTGCCAAGGTGTTGCTATGTGGTTACTAGGGTGTTCTGGATAGTTGCAAGGGTGTTGCTATGGGGTTACTAGGGTGTTCTGGATAGTTGCCAGGGTGTTGCTATTGGGTTACTAGGGTGTTCTGGATAGTTGCCAAGGTGTTGCTATGGGGTTACTAGGGTGTTCTGGATAGTTGCCAGGGTGTTGCTATTGGGTTACTAGGGTGTTCTGGATAGTTGCCAGGGTGTTGCTATTGGGTTACTAGGGTGTTCTGGATAGTTGCCAGGGTGTTGCTATTGGGTTACTAGGGTGTTCTGGATAGTTGCCAAGGTGTTGCTATGGGGTTACTAGGGTGTTCTGGATAGTTGCAAGGGTGTTGCTACGGGGTTACTATGGTGTTCTGGATAGTTGCCAAGGTGTTGCTATGGGGTTACTAGGGTGTTCTAGATAGTTGCTAGGGTGATTTATTGCTACTTCTCTCTTTCCTCTCATGTGTGTGGTTCTGTATGTTTAGTTCTGCTCTCATTAACAGGGTTGATTTTGCGGTTTACAGAAGCGTCTGTTAAACTCATCATCCCTGGCCTTCACCTCCACGCTCGCATGTGTCTGGCTCTGTGCTGGGATCAGTTTCCCATGTATATAACAGATACAGTTACTTGTATATCGGAGCTGTTTTCTTCAGTGTGTGACACTCACTCACAGCTGCTGTCAGGTGTGTTAACAGAGAGCGCTTGACATGAGTGTAATGTGTGTCCAAGGGTTTCATTTGCTGAAAGTCTAAAATCTGATTTGTAATTATAAGCTTTACAATGGTACTGTACATTTCTGGGCATGTACTTTGTTAATACCATGTTCTTGGAGTATGCATGTTGGCAAGGGAAATGTATTTATATAGAGCATTTCATTCACAATAGTGGCAAACAGATGTATTTTATTAATTTAATTTAAAAATATACTTAAAAATACAGTATAAATATATAAAAATAGTCATAGAAAGGTGCATAAGAAGTTTAAAATATTTTAAAATGAAAGAAAAAATACAGTTGTATTACTTTTTGTTCTATAATATACTATAGTGCACATAAACAATGATAGCAAAGTAAAATGTGCTTTAGTTAAATTTCAAAATAATTTTAATTTAATTAAAATTATACATTTCAATTTTATTGAAAAATATTAAAATATCTATACGAAATTAAAAACATAAAAAGAAAAAACAGTGAAAGTACTGTTTTTTACATCATAATATACCATAGTTTTTTTGAACTCATGATTTTTTTTTTTTTTTATAGAAAGATCATGTTTTTATGTCAGACTGATTTGTTGGGTTTTAATAATCATCTGATCTTTTGATTGGAGTCCAACAAAATCAACAAATTAAAAAAAAATAGTTTTAGATCTTAAATATGCATTATCATATGAATATTATATATATGTGTGTGTGTGTGTGTGTGTGTATTTATATATAAATTTTATATGTGTGTGTATATAGTATGTTTTTTGTACATAGTACCATGACAATATGATGTTTTTGTACATGGTAAATGTTTTTTGCAAATGTTTTACTTTGGAGTACCATATTAATACTATGGTATATGATTATGGAAGTGGTTTGATCTGTTGTGTTTTCTCTCAGTCATCCTGAAACGTCCCAGAGCCCCAGCCTCTCTCTCTCTTTCTCTCCATTCCCACTGTTCCTCCTCCAGCAGCTCAGCTTTCACGTCTGCATTCAGTGTGTGTGTGTGTGTGTGTGTGTGTGTGTGTGTGATCTGCGCTCCGGGAGGACGACGCAGTCGCACAGAGAGCGTGTGTGTGTCATGATGCTGTCTGCTGTGGCTCTGCTTCTCGTCTGTCTGCAGATGCGTGTTCTGGGCAAGCCGTGGACGCAGGTCTGTGTGTTTTGTGTTTGATTTGATGACACACTGCAGAGTCTGAGGGAAATCACTTCTTCCATTTACATTTAGACAAGCATGGAAGCATTTAAAGATCTTGAATGACCTAAATACATTGTTTGAGCTGGACTTGAGTCTTATTGTGCATACTTTGTTTTTAGAAATTGATATGATATGCAAAATATGAGTTAGATGCTTTTTAGGGATGTTTGTTTGATGCAGATGTTGTAGATGTTTAATACTGCCTAACTTACCACATAAATATTAATTAAAGCAATGTGCAAAACAGATGTGTGAACGACTTCACATCCAGTCAGAATTTACAGTCTGAATGTGTTTTATGATTCGAGTTTGACTGTGTGGAGTCTTTAGTTAGTTTAGAATTTATGAATCTGTTTTCATTCATTTGATGTGAATCATCTGATCGTTTGATTTCATCAAGAGTTCATCAAGAATAGAAAATAAATTGAGATTAATCACCTTTCATTTGCAAAGCGTTGAATAATTCACTGAATTGTGCAGAAATAGGTATCATCACGATTATTTCAAATTTTCATTGAATTTGCAACAAAAATACATTTACAATGAAATAAAAAGACTAATTTTTGCGATATATTGTTTTTATGTCAGACCGATTCATTCATTTGATACGAATCATCTGACCTTTTGATTCGAGTCTGTCAAGATTAAATAAAAAATCATTTTAGATTTTAAATATGTATTATCACACAATTGTTTTAAATATAAAACATTTTTAATTTACATTTTCTTTCATGTTTTTTGAGACATTTGATGTCAGACTGATTCATTTATCTGATCTGATCTTTTGATTTGAGTCCATCGAGATCCATCAATAAAAATAGAAAATAATTTTTTATTTTTTAAAGAATATAGTAGAGTTATATAAAGTGGAATTATTAAAAAAGAAGGCACTTTCACATGATTATTTAAAATGTAAATATAAACAGCATTTTAAAATGAATTTTCAATAAAATGACTCTTTTTTGTGGTAGAAGTCATGACAGACTTTGGTAGAAGTCATGTTTTAATGCATCCTCCTGATTTTTGCTAAATATGCTGATTTAACAAGCGTCCTTGAGCGGGATTGTGACGTCTATGGTGTGTTTGGGTGTGATTAGTGTGATTATTCTGCACAGATGCTTTCTAAGGCCTCGTTCGCTTCCTCCAGCACTTCCCCTTCCGTCATGAAGATGTCAAACGTTGCAGATACGACGCCGCAGAGGCCCTTTAAATGTCATCGCTGGGCTTTTAATAACAGGATCTGAGAGATGAAAGAATGAGAGCCGTTACAGTCGTTTAGTGCCAGCTGTGAGAAACCCAGTCGCTGTCTATTTTCGCCATCTTTACAGGAGGACGCTGTGTGTTTACGGTGTAACCTTGACCCTTAAGGCTCTGGGTGTCGCTCGTTTCTGTTTCCCTCCCGCTGATGTCTGCGCTCAGATGAGCCGTAAATCACAGCCGATGCTGATTCACTTCAGACCATCAGATGAATTTGTGTCGCATGAGTTTTTATTGAAAACTTGCACTTTTATTACATGTGATATATGGGATTTTTTTGTACTTGATTTCTGGTCTGTTTGTCTGATGAAAATCCCTTGTCTGATTACAGATCATATATACATACAGAGCTGGATAGTAACTGATTACATATAATCTGGAATATGTAATCAAATTCCAAAAATGCATAACACGTTATTTTAAGGTGTTCTTGTTACACACGTTACATATACTTACTATGATAATAACAATAAAGGTAACACTTTATTTTAAGGTGTCCATAATACAGAGTAACTACCTAATTAAGTACTTAGTAGTAGCTGTTGTACTTAAAATGTACTTACCATGTAACTAAGTTATGGAACAGCCTGTACTTACAGTTTGCAATTATATAGATGTAACAGGCAGCTACTGTTACACATATGTAACAAACTGGGTCTGTTACACAGCTACTTATGTAACCAAAAGATTGTTACGTATGTGTTGCAGACTTTATACGACATAATTATAAATGCAAGTACACAGGCATAAGCTACTGAAAATAAAGTGTATCAAGATTGTACTTAAGTGTACTAGTAGCTGTGTAACACACTCGGTCTGTTACATATGTGTAACAGTAGCTGCCTATTACATCTATATAATTACAAACTGTACGTACAGTCTGTTCCATAACTTAGTTACATGATAAGTACATTTTGTTTCATGTAAGTACAACATCTACTACTAAGTACTTAATTAGGTAATTACTCTGTATTATGACACCTTAAAATAAAGTGTTACCACAATAAATTATACATAATTGCATGCAAGTAATCCAAAGACAAACCCTAACCATATAATAAGTACATGTAGTTAATTAATATTACTCAGTGCTTAAATGTATAATTACACTGTGACAAGGACACCTTAAAATAAAGTGTAACCCAAAAAATGTAGTACTTGTAATTAGATGTTACATTTTAAAATGATCACAATCAGATTACAGTTTATTGAAAGTTTTATAAACTACATGATTAGATATTATTCACACAATGGCTATAAATTATTTATCGCGATTAATTGCATCCAAAATAAAAGTTTTTGTTTACATAATATATATATATATATGTGTGCTGTGTATGTTTATTATGCATTTATAAATACACACACATACAGTATATATTTTGAAAATATTTCCATGTATATATATATTTATATTCATATAATTATAGAAATACATTTAATATATGAACATAACATATTTTTCTTAAATATATACATGCATGTGTTTGTATTTATATATACATAATAAACATACACAACACACAAACATATATTATGTAAACAAAAACTTTTATTTTGGATGCGATTAATCGCAATTAATCATTTGACAGCACTAATATGTATATATATATATATATATATTTGTGTCAGTGTTTTGAAAGTAGACACTGAAAGAAGTGATGGTTGTTTGTGCATATCTCACTACTTTGATGCTGGGAGTTGTGGGTGGTTGCTAGGGTGTCCTGTGTGGTTGCTAAGGTGTTTTCATCCTGTCTGGCATGAAAAGGCCTGCACCCTTGTGTCTCAGTGATCTTCTGGTCTGTAGATGTGGCTTGGGTTCCTCACTGAATGTTAGTTTTTCATCTGTTTTCTGGTCCAGCAGGGGAAAACGATGCATCTGAAGAGTTAGTAAAGTCAATCACACACATGATGTGAGGAATCATTCACGTCTGGAGCACAAGCGCTGTTCTTACACGCTCGTCTTTAACACTGATAGACTTTGAGCTCTAGTACTAGTGCTGGTTGAGTTTTCTTTGTGTGTGGCACAGACCGGTAGTCAGCTGTTTACAGTCTGAAGGTAATTAAAGCGGCTCCAGTGCTGGAGTTTACCGCGGTAAACGGTGGCCGTTATGAGTTTGCGGTTGCGCTCTTAAAGTCCCAGAGTGCATCTGTGTGTTTGGAGGACACATGCTTCTGTCCCGTCCTCCACATGGGGTCCACATGAGCTCAGCCGCAGGAGTTTCTCTACAAGAATGTGACACAAACAATTACACAAACTATTCTCTCATCATTTTCTCTAATTTTTTTGCAGTCAGTTGTTTTGACTCATGCATCAGTTGTTATATAAATGTTTCGACACAAATATGAGTGTTATATGAGCTGTAAAGTGTCTAAATCCTCCTTTTGAGTTGAGAATTGTTTCCTGAAATTTACTGTGTTTGTGACAGGGGCTGAAATGTTGCATGTAACGTTACACAGAACAGGTTATTAATTATAATTTTTAGGTCTTACAGTTATACTTTCTAAACCGTGTGTATTGTAAAATTTTGAAGCAGACACTTCAACAGTAAGTGCATAACTGTAAGTATAATTTATGCTTGTTTTTATAAGTTGGACTGGTTTTCTGTGGTGATCCGCAGTCTCTCAGATGCTGTTTATGGAGGTTAATTTGCACTGAAAACAGGTCACACTTTATTTTGAGGTATAAGAATTGGAAAGAGTTTCTGAGATTTCTGTTTGAGCAGAAATGCATTCTTTTGTATTGAGTTGATTATTAGTTTAATTTCAGATTTTAACAGTGAAAATTACCTTATTTTATTATTTCTGAACCAGAAATGTGATTTGAGTTACTGCATACTTACTTGTGATCATCAGCAGTAAAACCAGACCTATAAGCATAACATTTTTAATTAAATTAATGTACTATATTTTGTTTCAATAATATGAATTTGTATTGTATTGTATTTTGAAGGAATGCCATGGTACTTAACAGTATTCTCCTTTAAATAATGCACCATTTATTTTTATTATAAAATGATACAAATATTAGGGGAAAAAATCATAATATTATATTAATATTTTATAAATAATATGAATTTATAAATCAATCAAAAGTACTTAAAATCCAATACATTGAAAATAGATTTGTTTCCTTTGGTGGAGGAAATAAAGAAATTATATATATATACAGGTGCTGGTCATATAATTAGAATATCATCAAAAAGTTGATTTATTTCACTAATTCCATTCAAAAAGTGAAACTTGTATATTATATTCATTCATTACACACAGACTGACATATTTCAAATGTTTATTTCTTTTAATTTTGATGATTAGAGCTTACAGCTCATGAAAGTCAAAAATCAGTATCTCAAAATATTAGAATATTTACATTTGAGTTTGAATAAATGACCATCCCTACAGTATAAATTCTGGGTATCCCTTGTTCTTTGAAACCATAATAATAGAGAAGACTGCTGACTTGACAATGATCCAGAAGACGAACATTGACGCCCTCCACAAAGAGGGTAAGTCACAGAGGGTCATTACTGAAAGGTGTGGCTGTTTACAGAGTGCTGTATCAAAGCATATTAAATGCAAAGTTGACTGGAAGGAAGAATTTGGGTAGGAAAAGGTGCACAAGCAACAGGGATGACCGCAAGCTTGAGAATACAGTCAAACAAAGCCGATTCAAACACTTGTGAGAGCTTCACAAGGAGAGAACTGAAGCTGGAGTCAGTGCATTAAGAGTCACCACGCTCAGACGTCTTCAGGAAAAGAGCTACCAAGCCACTTCTGAACCAGAGACAACGTCAGAAGCGTCTTACCTGGGCTGAGGAGAAAAAGAACTGGACTGTTGCTCAGTGGTCCAAAGTCCTCTTTTCAGATGAAAGTAAATTTTACATTTCATTTGGAAATCAAGGTCCCAGAGTCTGGAGGAAGAGTGGAGAGGCACAGAATCCATGTTGCTTGAAGTCCAGTGTGAAGTTTCCACAGTCAGTGATGATTTGGGCTGCCATGTCATCTGCTGGTGTTGGTCCACTGTGTTTTCTGAAGTCCACAGTCAACACAGCCATCTACCAGGAGATTTTAGAGCACTTCATGCTTCCTTCTGCTGACAAGCTTTATGGAGATGCTGATTTCATTTTCCAGCAGGACTTGGCACCTGCCCACACTGCCAAAGGTACCAAAAGCTGGTTCAATGACCATAGTGTTACTGTGCTTGATTGCCAACAAACTCACCAGACCTGAACCCCACAGAGAATCTATGGGGTATTGTGAAGAGGAAGATGCGATATGCCAGACCAACAATGCAGATGAGCTGAAGGCCACTGTCAGAGCAACCTGGGCTCTCATAACACCTGAACAGTGCCACAGACTGATCGACTCCATGCCACGCCACATTGCTGCAGTAATTCAGGCAAAAGGAGCCCCAACTAAGCATTGAGTGCTGTACATGTTCATACTTTTCATGTTCATACTTTTCAGTTGGCCAAGATTTCTAAAAATCCTTTCTTTGTATTGGTCTTAAGTAATATTCTAATATTTTGAGATACTGATTTTTGACTTTCATGAGCTGTAAGCTCTAATCATCAAAATGAAAAGAAATAAACATTTGAAATATATCAGTCTGTGTGTAATGAATTAATATAATATACAAGTTTCACTTTTTGAATGGAATTAGTGAAATAAATCAACTTTTTGATGATATTCTAATTATATGACCAGCACCTGTATATATATATATATATATATATATATATATATATATTAGTGCGGTCAAATGATTAATCATGATTAATCGCATCCAAAATAATACATAATACATTTGCATAATACATGTGTGTGTACTGTGTATATTTATTACATTTATTATATATATATATATATATATATATATATATATATAAATACACACACATGCATGTATATATTTAAGAAAAATATGTTATGTTTATATATTAAATATATTTATATATGATATAAATGATATGAATGTAAATATATACATGTAAATACATATGTAAAAATATATGCTGTACGTGTGTGTATTTGTATATACATAATAAATATACACAATAGACACACATATATTATGTAAACAAAAACTTTTATTTTAATGTGATTAATCGTTTGACAGCACTACACACACACACACACACACACACACACACACACACACACACACACACACACACACACACACACACACACACACACACACACACACACACACACACACACACACACACACACACACACACACTCACACACACACACTCACACACACACAGTATATGGCTGTGTACTCCCTAGTTGTTTCTAATATTTTCAGACATAATTACTTACTTTATTAGGTATTAGGTTGTGCATTTGGATATATAGAAATGTATGTATTTTTAGACATTAACATAGACTTCATCATGGCAGATTTGTAGATTATATCCCCAAAAATTGCTCTGTATTTGTATTAAAGTCTGTAGACTTTTCTAATCATGATTTGTGTGTGTGTGTTCATACAGTAAGTGCCACAAAATGCACAGTTTTCAATCTGGTCAAGTAAAAAATCCAAAATGTAACATTTTCAGTCTAAAATGAGCAAGCAGAGGGTTAAGAGGATTCGGTACAGTGAGGGTTCATCTGTATTATATTGTATGTCTTCATGTGTCAGTCATGCTGAACTGAGTTCATAATGATGATATGATATCACCGTTCTGGATTATTATAAATAGGCGCCACACATGGTGATGTTTGCCGGCCGTGGTCGGATGAAGTGATCTGAGAGCTCCTGGTGTCTGATTGTTGGCTTTGTAAAGGAGACGCTGAGCTGGATGGAAAGAGCTGCTTGAAAGGTTTCCAGCCCGTCCATAAGCTGCTGGCTGCTGCTCCCAGTGCATCGTGGGAACTCGTACGAGAGCAGAGGGCTCTGCCATAAAGCAGCGCTGCAGATGTCCATCCAGCAGCTCACAGCCGTATTTCATCTGATCGTTATTTATTAAATGAGCACAGAAAAAAAGACTTTAGGACACTAACAACTGCATTTTATTTATGACAGAAGTCAGAGTGTGAATCTGCGGTATAAAGAGATCCAGGTGAACGTTAAACACACACAAAGAGCTGCTTTGTTTGAATCACCTGAACACTGCAAAAAAATTATTACTCAGTATTTTGGTCTTGTTTTCCAGTAAAAATATGGAAACATTCTTAAATCAAGATGCATTTACTTAAAACGTTAAATGACGTAAGATATTAAGTCTTGCTTTCTGAAAAATTAAGTTAAACTCTAAATTAAAATGCATAAAATTCATTATATTGCATATAATATATTTATAAAATATTATCAATATAACCAAAGGGATAATTCCTGATAAAAAAGGATTTTATATATATTAATAAAAACTATAATTGGGAGATAGTTTGAGTTGGATGTTTAGGAACGGACTATGTGGCATTACATGGACCGAGTTGAGATGAATATTATTATTATTATTATGATGAATATGATATTATTGGATGCCTATTATTACCACTATTATTTTTTTTGGCAGTTATTTTGCTCTCGACTGTGAAAGTATGATTGTTTTACTACGACTCCTTTGAAGACGACTGTTATTAATGTTTTTTGTTTTGTTGCTGTTATTACGCTTCTTTTTCTTAATAGAATAAATAAAAGCTATAATAGCTATAATACTAAAATAATATCTGTCAGTGCTTCTAGAAAAATCAACTTAATTCAAAGGGAAACATGTTTTTTGAGATTTTTCTTGTTTTAAGCATAAATTCACTTGATTGTGCTTCTCAAGTTAATATATCTTGGATTAAGATTGCTTGGATATTTGTACTGGAAAACAAGACAAAAATACTGAATCATATTTGCAGTGTAATAATTGTGCTGGTTCGGTCAAGGGCTTGAAATATCAATAAATTCAGACGGCATAATTCGAGGTCATTGGTTCTGTGCAGACGTGTGTGTTCTGCTGTGTGTGAAGGTGCTTTTGTTTGAATTCGCCCATTATGGAGTGTAAAATATCCCAGGCCGCTGTAACCGTAGCCGTCGGGTCAGTCCGACTGCGTCTTTCCCGCTGCCAGCTTCATTCTCGCTGGTGAACCACAAACCTGAGCTCTTCAAAGAGCTCTGTCTGTAGAGAGGATATTCCATATCACAGGAGACGCAGTCTGAAACTCTAGAGCAGGGATCCTCAAACCTGGCTCGCCAGATCCTCAGAGTTTAGCTCTAGTCTAACCCTAATCAAACACACCTGAGCATGCTAATCAGTGTCTTCAGGATCACTAGAAAATCACAGGCAGGTGAGTTTGATCAGGGCTGCAGCTAAACTCTGCAGGAAAGTGGATCTCGCGAGCCAGATTTGAGAGCGAGAATGCTCTAGAGCTTTGGTGTTTGGGCCGTCATGCGTCCAGCTGTCGCATACACAGCGCTGCATCTGTTTGAGTAATATCCATGTGACGATGGATGATGTTTACATGAAGAAACCCTTGATATGTGTCCCTGCAGCACAGCAGCAGTCATAAGCAGCACAGCTATATTTGTAGCAATAGCCAACAATACATTGTATGGCTCAAAATTATACATTTTTCTTTTATGCCAAAAATCATTAGGATATTAAGATCATGTTCCATGAAGATATTTTGTACATTTCCTACCGTAAATATATTAAAACTTAATATTTGATATGTAATATGCATTGCTAAGAACTTCATTTGGACAACTTTATACCAATGATTTGCCGAGCAAAACTTTTCTCTGTTGGGTGGACATTTCGGCCATCTGAGCAAAAAGCATTCTTTATACCAGACCTGTACAGTGCGAACACAAAAAAGTGTGTAACTTTTAAATTTAATGTGCTATTTATATTTGATTTGACCCTTGATATAGCTAAATGATGTACATTTTAGTTTATCTGAGAAAACATTTTTACAGTACAATACACTGCCGTTCAAAAGTTTCTTAGGCTCATCAAGGCTGTATCTATTTGATAAAAAATACTAAATATTATTTCACAAAATAATATTGTGAAATATTATCGCAATTTAAAATAAAAGTTTTCTATTTTAATATACTTTAAAATATAAGTTATTCCTGTGAAGCAAAGCTGGATTTTCAGCGTCACGTGATTCTTCAGAAATCATTCTAATATGCTCATTTATAATCAATGTTGGAAAAAGTTGTGCTGCTTAATATTTTTTGGGACCTGTGATATTTTTCAGGATTCTTTGAGAAATAAAAGATAAAAAGAACAGTGTTTATTCAAAATAGAAATTTTGTGTTACAGTATACACTACTATTCAAAAGTTTGGGGTCAGTGAATTTTTTATATATATATATTCTTTTTTTTTTTAATTAATACTTAGTTAATTAATTCAGCAAGGATGTGTTAAATGGATAAAAAGTGATAATAAAGACTCATAATGTTAGAAAATATTTATATTTTTAATTAATGCTGTTCTTTTTAACTTTTAATTAGCCTAATCAAAGAATCATAGAAAAAAACGTTCCAAAAAATATTAAGCAGCTCAACAGTTTCAACACTGATTATAAATCAGAATATTAGAATGATTTCTGAAGATCATGTGACGCTGAAGACTGGAGGAATGATGCTGAAAATACAGCGCTGCTTTACAGGAATACACTATATTTTAAAATATATTAAAATAGAAAAACAATATTAGAAACTGCAATAGCCTAAGAGTTCACAATATTACTGTTTTTTTTTTCTTTCTGTATTTTGATCAAATAAATACAGCCTTGATGTGCATAAGTGACTCCATTAAAAAACAAGGTCAATTACATATTAGGTTTATAATATAGGCCTATAATATAATATCAAAACAACTTAAGCATTTAAACTGATAGAAGAGAATATAAAACAAAGCCAGCACTTAATCAAGCCACTCTTCTCTAATACAGGACATCAATATCCTAAAAAATCACATAAACACTCTTTAGATATTAAGGCGTTATTTATTGCTGCCTTTTGAAACAGAAATAACACAGTAACCAATAATAGAGCACAAAATAATAATACTAAAGAAAATAAGTCCTTCTCTCCTATTGGAATTTAAAAAGGTGACCTCTGCTCTGTAAACATCCATGTCAGCATTTCCCTTTTGAAAATAACTAATGGAAATAGATCCCAAATGTATTTGGTGTTTTCATTTTGTATATTCTTTCTACATTTCTTTTGGACCCGAGGTACAGAACTTGAAAAGAAACTTTTTGAAAAAAAAAAAAAAGTTACTTATTAATAATACTATAACACTATAACATTGTGACTATAATAAATCACAATGTTAATTAAGTATTATTAATATAAGACTAATATTAACTTTATTTATCCCACAGAGGACACTGTTAATAATGAGGGGAATAAACTAAACTATTATTGTAATCAACTGTCATCCATACATATTCATTTTAATAATTTTTATTCATCTGATTTTACATATGGCCTGAAAAAATCATGTCTATTATTTTGGTTTGTGAGATCGAGCTCCCCACACAAACATTTAGGAGGACAGAAACGTGCTGTCAACGCTGCCCAGCGACTTTCATTAATAAAATAGCTTAGATACTGGATCGCTACATTATATTAAAGAGGGGGTAAAATTACTGATTAAATAACTAAACTCAAATCTTCATTGTTTGTAGTGACGCGCAGATGCAGGTCGGCTAATTCACTCTCTCTCTCTCTCTCACCGCACTATTTCATCTCTGTCTGAAGAGGGCAGAACGCTGGAGCTAACGAACTTTGCGTCAGGTAGTCCTTGCCTTCACGTCATGCATTAAAATCGTTTATTGCACAGTGAGAACAGGTTGCCTAGTTCTGCATTATCACCAGTGTTGGGCAAGCTACTTGGAAAATGTAGTGAGCTAAGCTAACAGTTACTCTTCTTTAAATGAAGCTTAACTACACTAAAGCTACAGCCCTGGGAAATGTAGCAAGCTAAGCTACGGTAACATGGCAAAAGTAGTTTACTACATCCAAGCTATTTAAAAAAAATATATATATATTGAACCAACATCATACAAAGTCAATGCTCTCTCAGTGATCAATAAAACTGTCAGTCAAGCAGATAGATAGGCATCAGTTTAATTGTTTATTCAACAGCTGTTCCAAACCAATTTGGCAACATAATCAGTATCAAAAACAGGACCGGATTGACCTCAGATTGTGACATAGGCAAAATAAATTTGTGCTGTCGGCCAGAAACCTCCTGTTGGTAGTTAGTATTGTGGCTTTATTGTATACAGATACATTTATATAAATGGTAAACACTTCACAATAAGGTTCAGTAGTTAGCATTAGTTAACTAGTGTAGTTAACATGAACTAAGAATGAACAATACTTCTGCAGCATTTATCTTCATGTTAATTTCAACATTTACTAACGCATTATTAAAGTCAAAAGTTGTTTGTTAACATTTGTTAATGCACTGTGAACTAACATGAACTACCAATGAACGACTGTATTTTCATTAACTAACATTAACAAAGATTAATAAATACTGTAACAAATGTATTTTAATGAAATCGTATTGTATAGTGTTATAGATGTTTAGGCCTACAGATAGGCTGTTTATTTGCATCGTTGCATGTGTCATTAGATATCAATATAAACATTTCACCAAAATCAAGTTCACATACGAAGCTTTTGACCAGCGAATGTTATTTATTTATTTATTTCCCCCCCTGACTCGTGTCCCGTTTTCCCCAGTTCTCTGTTATTATGTGGGCGTACAGTTTTTTTCTGTTATTTGGCCAAAGTATCATATTATGAAAGATTCAGCGCTTCGCACGAGCTATTTCGCTGTGACTCGACAACAAATGCTAGAGAAACTCTTCTCCGCTCCTCAAATACACACAAACAAAAAAAGCATTAGCCTTTATAAATAGTTTTTTTTTTTTTTTGTTTGTTTGTTTTTGGTTTTTTTTGAGTAAAGAAACCGCTGCACTTATTCGATCAACAGTTCTTTATTTACCTTCAGACTGCAAACAAGCTGAGATGCTCCAAACTGCGCGCCGCACTTCATTCACGAGAGAGGCGGGAGGAATAATGAGGTTTGACTGACAGTTTGAGGAGCCAATGGCGTTACGAGCTTTAGTGTCTGTGGCGTCACTTACTGATCCAGGATCAGTGAACGGTAGCTGTTATATTTCTGATTTGAGCTTGAGTTTCTGAATGCTTTCTTTGGAAAATATAACGTTACCTTTTGTTGACGCTACCGCGCTACTTGTTCAAAAAAAAGAGCTTAACTACCGAAAAGCTATTTGATTCAGAAAGCAGTGACGCTACCGCCACGCTACTGAGAAATGCAGTTAAACTACTAGCGTCACTACTTGTAGCAACGCTACTGCCCATCACTGATTATCCCTTATGTATACTCTTTAACAGCAATTTTTACGGCAATATTTAAATGACGCCCTGGTTCATTCTTGGCGTACCCAAAACTTCAGGTGGCAGCAGCTTCAAAAACACTCCAATCATTGAGGTGGAAACAGGCGTGTAAATCCCGCTCTGTTTCATTAGTCCATCTCTTTACAGTCCTTAATACAGGTTTAGCTGATTTCAGTTTCTGCCTGTAGGTCGGTGTAAGACGAACCAAACAGTGATCAGAGAGCCCCAAAGCTGCCCGTGGGACGGAGTGATGTACCTCCGGTAACACTTTAGAATACTGTTCCTTCGTTAATTAATAACTACACAGGAACGAGTGACTAATGCACTATTAACACTGTAGTAACTACTATTAACTAACAAGAAACTCTGATTAATGATTTAGTAAGTAATAGCGCTCAGTTGAAACTGGTAGTTCACTATTAGCTAATAAATAATAATAGTTACTGATTAGCTAATAGTGAACTACCACATTCGACTAAGCACTATCACTTACTACTTCATTAATCAGAGTTTCTTATTAGTTACTAGAGTGCTAATATTGCGTTACTCATGTGTTCTTGTGTAGTTATATTACTGTCTCTGGTGGGACATGTAACATGCTGTCCGTATTTTTATATTTATATAAAATAATTTCTATTTTTTACAAATGCATGCAAACCATTAAATTAAGACAAACAACTGAAAGCAACGGAGGACCCTGCAAGTCTAAAAATGATGCTAAAAGGGTACCTTCAGCGTCAAAAAGCGACACCAAGTGGTCCTGTCCAAGCTTCAGTATGTGACGAGTAGGGAGTGAGAACGTGTTGGATTTTCAAATAGTTGTATCTCAGCCAAATATTGTCCTATCCTAACAAACCATACATCAATGGAAAGCTTATTTATTCAGCTTATGACTGGTTTTGTGCTCCAGGGTCACAAATGTGTCTGCTTAGATATTCTGCAGCATCATCTCCACCCGCGAGGAGAAGTGTGAGCACTGAAGATCACCGAAACACCGTTAGCAGAATCTTAGGGAATTAGGGAATCTTAGGAATGTTAAAATCTGTGTTTTGGTGTTTCTCCGGGTGCCAAACAGACCGGATGTCCTACAGAGAGAGAGAGAGAGAGAGAGAGAGAGGCTCTCTGGGAACCGAATGACCTGGATTCAGGTCTAATGCTTCCTTTAGGTCCTCCTGGGAAAGTCCTACTTACACGTCTGAAAGTCATTAGCATCATCTGTGTTTTGTACAAAATGCACATGTTTCATAATTAAATGTTATTTCAGATTTTTATCTTTTTTTATTTACTGACAAACAGGGTTGCCAAGTCCACAGTTTTACTGCAGAATTGGGCTGCTTTTTTACTGGGTAGTCCGCAGGTTTAAGCGATCTCCCCAGAATGCTATTTCGACGGAGGGGAAAACATGATTTGGGTTAGTTTTGATTAGCTGTTGAGCTGGTTTTGTTTTGCAGACCTGGCAACCCTGCTGACTAACCTTTCCTTGTCTCCAGCGAGCGCTGTGTGTTTGTGTGTGAGTTCACTGACTGTGAATCAGTAACGCTGTGCTCTGGACGAGACACCGTTGTTCTGGAGAGCTGGACAGGGTTTGACAGAAGGTCAGATGCTGAGTGACCGCTGGCTCTGACTTTAGCAAGGGATTATGGGTGTTTGTGTCTGTACCTCCCACAGGCTCGCCGGCTCCAAACTCTTTTTCGTCATCATTTCCTCATTTTCATTTTCTCTCTGTCTTTTCACTCCCGTCTTTCTGCACCTGTTCGCTAAACTCTTGCTTTTACAGTCTGGGCTGGATTTATGAAGCGCTGAAAAGATAAATATATTCTCTGTGTCCAGCGCTGACATCTGATTGATGGTCATTTCCGCTCACGTCAGTGTCGCATCATGAAAACAGACATACAGCGTTCAGAAGAGATCAAGCTGTCCAAACCATTAGCCAGACAAACTGATCGTGACAGCAGCTTCTACTGTCCTCAGTGTATGTGTGTGTGTGTGTGTGTGTGTGTGGGTTCATCAGAGGTCACTGACCGTGTGTGTGTGTGTGTGTGTACGTGTTTTTGTGAAAAGTCAGGACATAGATGTGTATAATGACAAAGGTATGACAGGTATTACAAGGTGAAGGTGACATCTCAGGACATTGACCCATGTCCCCACTTTTCAAAACGCTTATAAATCACTCAGAATGAGTTTTTTGGGGAAAGTTGAAATGCACAGAGTCTCCTGTAAGGGGTAGGTTTAGGTGTAGGGTTGGTGTAGGACAATAGCACATACAGTAAGTACAGTATAAAAACCAGTATAAAGAGTCCCCACTTTTCACAAAAACGAACATGTGTGTGTGTGTGTGTGTGTGTGTGTGTGTGTGTGTGTGTGTGTGTGTGTGTGGGTTCATCAGAGGTCACTGACCATGTGTGTGTGTGTGTGTGTGTGTGCGTGTGTGTGTGTGTGTGTGTGTGTGTGCGTGCGTGCGTGCGTGCGTGCGTGCGTGCGTGTATGTGTGTGTGTGTGTGTGTGGGGTTCATCAGAGGTCACTGACTGTGTGTGTGTGTGTGTGTGTGTGTGTGTGTGCAGAGCGCCGGCTGTGATGATCTCCTGGGTTCTGGGAAGGTTCCTGATAAGTGTGGTGTGTGTGGAGGGGATAACAGTGCGTGTAAGCTCGTCTCTGGCCTGTTCCAGCACAGTCTGTCCAAAGTGGGCTATCACAAGATCGTGGAGATCCCGCCGGGAGCCACCAAGATCAACGTCACCGAGATGGTGAAGAGCAGGAACTATCTGGGTGAGTAAAGAGCCAATCACAGCTGGAACCATAACCATAATTACAATAATGATAACTATTATGATAACTTTAATAATAATAATTACAGTGATACCTATAATGGGTTACACTTTATTTTAAGGTGACCTTGTTACAGTGTAGTTATACATTTAAGTACTATACATTTAATTAACTACATGGACTTACTATATGGTTAGGGTTTGGCTTTGAGATGGACGATGATAACCTTAACAATAAGTATAATGATAAATATAACGATAATTATGTTAGCGTCCAGACCAACAGATAATAACTCTCTGTTGAATCTAAGTGCGAGCTGCAGTTTTGTTGTCTGTTGCTTTAAATGCTTGAGGTCTTATAGTGGATTCTGATTGGCCGTCAATGTTTATTCGTTCATCAGTGATTCCAACGATGTCATTCTTGTCATAATTATCATTAGTAATTATTCTTGGTATGAACGGTACTTAATTTCCAGCTCCTCGTAACCAATCTGCACAATCATCACATGCATTCAGTCTCTCTCACACTGCGCTAATCAGTGAAATCTTGCATGATATAATAAATCTTGCAGTATAATAAACGATGTCAGGCGTGTTCTGATTGGCTGTAATTTTGTGGCTCTGTTTACTAAAGCTCCAAACTCCAAATGTGTCTAAAAAAGTCAAATCAGGATCTGTTTTCTGCGGCTGAAGCAGCTATTTCAGAACGCCTCATTTTAAACCGGCTCCTAACCATTAAGAGCTTGTAAAACACATCAGATCTGTGCAATTACAGCGGAAAACATCCTAACGTGTATTTCTGTCTCTCTGTAAGTGATGGTTTGTTAGTTAAACACACTCTCCATCGTTCAGCCGTCTGCTCTGCTGAACAATCAGGTCTTTGAATGTGTTTTGAATGGTTGCTTTGGTGAGTTGTAAAATTTGATAATTTCTTGAAGGGTGATGCTTTGCAGTATTTATAGGGGATATTTTATAGAAATTTGGATTGTAGTTTCTATGTGGGGGAGGGGGATGGGGGGGGGGTTATTGTACATGGTATTATACTGACGTTTTTGTTGCAACAAAACTAAAAGTTTTTAGAAAAAGAGGACTGACACGCCCATTATTTTCAAGATTTTCTCCTAAATCGGCGAGGTATGAGCTACTTTTAGCCTGAAGATGTTTTGTGAATACAGTCCCAGATCTCTGACGCGTCCGCTGCGTGTTTCCAGCCGCTGAACGTGGTTTATGTTTTGAGGATCAGATGTCAGCGCTGTGGCTTTATTCAATGACAAACTCAGCGGAGGATGGAAAATGACTTCCTCACAGTGTCTGGTGTTCTGTCACTTTGTGCTAAACTGACAGATTTTGCTACCTTCCATTAAAACAGTAAGTAGTAGAGTTCGACAATGAAAAATACTGCCTGTCAAATTATGGTTTGTTAATGTCTACACCGACCCCAACCCTACTCTTACAGTAATGCAGATTCAGTAATTATCATTGTTCAGCGTGAGAAAGAAACACATGACCCGACGAAGGAAGACAGGACAAACAGGAACTTAAATGCAAGGGGGATAATTACCAAAACACACGTGCAAGGAATCATGATAAAACTAAACGAGGAATAATCAGCTAACTAAACAAGAAAAGGAACATGACCAAATAAGGAAACAGGAACAGTGGCAAAACCAAGCACAGCGGGTCCAAAGCCCTGACAGCTGTAAACCCCGGTAGGAAAATCTGACAGCTAGGATGAAATGTCAGGACACCGGATTTTCCTTTCCCTGATTTATGAGCCACAGGATTCAATAAACATCTCGAGTAAACGCTCAGAGAGCAAAGATGAGCCTGAGGTCACTGAGCATGAGCTGCGTGTTTTAGTGAGTTTATGAGCATGTGTCAGAACACCGTTAACTGCTGAAGTTCCCTGTCAGCAACAATCCAGCCATAACTGAGCAGCTACTGTGTGTGTGTGTGTGTGTGTGTGTGTGTGTGTGTGTGTGTGTGTGTGTGTGTCTGTGTGTCTGTGTGTCTGTGTGTCTGTGTGTGTGTGTGTCTGTGTGTGTCTGTCTGTGTCTGTCTGTGTGTGTGTGTGTGTGTGTATAATGACATGGGTATGACAGGTATTACAAGAAAAAGGTGATTTATAAGGACATTACCCCATGTCCCCATATTTCAAAAGCTTATAAATCACACAGAATGAGTTTTTTTTTTTGTGAAAGTAAAAATGCCTGTAGTCTCCTGTAAGGGGTAGGGTTAGGTGTAGGGTTGGTGTAGAGCAATAGAATATACAGTCTGTACAGTCGAAAAAGCATTACGCCTATGGAATGTCCCCATTTAGATAGCTAACTAAACCTGTGTGTGTGTGTGTGTGTGTGTGTGTGTGTGTGTGTGTGTGTGTGTGTGTGTGTGTGTGTGTGTGTGTGCAGCCCTGCTCAGCCGGTCTGGGCGATCCATTATTAATGGAAACTGGGCCATCGACCGTCCAGGAATGTATGAGGGAGTGGGAACGATGTTCATGTATCGACGGCCCAATGAGATCAGCAGCACCGCAGGAGAGTCCTTCCTGGCCGAGGGACCCACCAATGAAATCCTGGATGTGTATGTGAGTGACACCTCAAGACTGCATATCTGCTGTTAGCATGTCCATTTTTTGTAACTCAATATTATGTTACTGCAATATAATCCAGAATTATTACAGTAATGTTTTACTTTATTAATATAATTATATAGTTCTTAGTTATTGAGTAATTGTTATTATTAGTGCTGTCAAATGATAAATCACAATTCATCGCATCCAAAATAAAAGTTTTTGTTTACATAGTATATGTTTGTGTACTGTGTATATTTATTATGTATATATATATATATATATATATATATACACTCACATTCATGTATATATTTCAGAAAATTTTATTTTTATATATTAAATAGATTTATATATAATATAAATTATATTAATATAAATAAATATATGTAAATATTTTCAAAATATATGCATGCATGTGTGTGTATTTATATATACATAATTTACACAGTACACATGCATATTGTCACAATCATGGACTGTTGTTTGTGTCTTCATTCCCCATGTGCTCTGTGTGACCTAGTTTCTACCATTGTCTGATTGTGTCATTATGTTCAGGTGTGTCTCGTCAATTAACCTCCTTATAAGTTGCCTTCAGTTCAGTGCTTCTTTGTCCGGTCTTACGTCTGAGTTACCCTTGTGTGTGAGTGTATGCTGCTTCTTTGCCTTGGATTACCCATATGTGGATTATTAAATACTGTTTATTGTTATCATCATCGTATTCGTACTTCTCTCCTGCACCACACCGTGACAGAAGACCGGACCGAATAAGAGAAAAAGTATAGCGGCGTCTTCCCCTCGGTTTGTTTTCAGTTTTTACTAGTTTTTTGTTTGTTTAATGTCATGAACGATCCCACAGTCCTCGTCCTCCTGCTGGAGCAGGGGGGCCGCTCTCTCGAGGACCACACCGAAGACTTTGTGTTTCTGGCCAACCTGACACACTACCCGGACAGCTGCCTCTGCTCGTTTTATCAAGCTGGACTGAACATCTCCACACGAGCGCAGTTGTCTGGGGACGGTCCTCGGGAGAGCCTCGCCGCTTTCATCGAGTGGGTACTGGTGTCCTGCAAGTCACACTTGACCGTGAACATCGTGGATGACGACACCAGCCCCACTCGGGACCCAGAGCCCAGTCACCTACCACCCCGCAGCGCGGAGCTGCCCGAGCCCACCGCAGACGGAGAGCCAGAACCTGCCGCGGTCGTTGAGCCATCGCCATCAGGAGCGACAGAGCTGACGATTTCCCCGGAGCCTGAGCCCCAAGTGTCTGACCAGGTGCGAGAGCCGACAGCACGAGTGACGGTGGAGACAGCCGTGGAGATTGCGGGGGCAATGGAAAGCCCCGCCAACGGCGCCACCGCTGGGGGTGAGCACAAACTGGACCTGGGAGACTTACGAGACTTTCACTCAGAGATACTCGTCCTTCAACCATCACCTGAACTGTGGGCCTGGGAAAATATCCCACCCAACCTCCCTCTCCCACCGCCTCTCATTGATCTGCTCCCTTCCTCAACGCCCTTTCCGCTGGATCATGTCAGCCCCTCTGCTCACCCTCAGCTCACCATCTGTGGCATGGGTTCGCCGCTGGCCTGCCCATCTCCAGCTCCATTGGCGTTGAGTCTGGAGGATCCCTCGACTCCGCCTTCAGCCTCCGAGGCCCAGACTCCGCCTCGGTCCTGCGACCCAGCGGCTCCACCTTGGCTTCCAGCTCCCTCGTCTCCACCGGAGCCCATCAGTCCACTAACTCCGCCAGGCTCCCTCGTCCCTCCGGCTCCGCCTTGGTCGGTCGTCATCCCGCCATCGCCTCAGGACTCCACTCCTCCGGCTGTGCCTCGTCGCTTCGTCCCACCGGCTCCGTTGGGCTCCTCCCTCCCTCCAGCTCTACCTCAGTCCTCTGTCGCTCTGGCTCCGCCGCGGCCTTCCGGATCTCCGCCTACACCTCAGTCGCCGAAGCCTCCGGCTCCACCTCGGCCCTCCGGATCCTCTGCGTCACCCTGGCTCTTCGGCTCTCTGTCGTCGTCTCGGGCTCCACCACCACCTGCTCCGCCGCCGTTGGTCGGCCCCATGGAGTTGGCGGCCATTCCTCCTCCATGGCTCCTCCCTCCGTCGGCTCCACCTTGGGCCGCCATCATGACTGTGGCCTGGGTCCCGCCTGGCTCCTCCTGCTCCAAGTCCCTCCTGTCTCCGTCCTGGCTCCTCCCTCCGTCTGATCCGCCCTGGTTCCTTCCATCACCACCCTGGACACTGCGGGTCGCCCTCCTCCCGGTCATCCGGCCACCTCCTGAACCTCCTCCTGCATGTCTGTATCTACCCTTCGACATCCCTCCGTCTCCTTCCCTTCCTACGGCGCGGGGACGCGCCTTCCGGGAGGGGGGCGAACTGTCACAATCATGGACTGTTGTTTGTGTCTTCATTCCCCATGTGCTCTGTGTGACCTAGTTTCTACCATTGTCTGATTGTGTCATTATGTTCAGGTGTGTCTCGTCAATTAACCTCCTTATAAGTTGCCTTCAGTTCAGTGCTTCTTTGTCCGGTCTTACGTCTGAGTTACCCTTGTGTGTGAGTGTGTGCTGCTTCCTTGCCTTGGATTACCCATATGTGGATTATTAAATACTGTTTATTGTTATCATCATCGTATTCGTACTTCTCTCCTGCACCACACCGTGACACATATATTATGTAAACAAAAACTTTTATTTTGGATGCGATTAATCGTTTGACAGCACTAATATTTATTCGTTTAGCTGTACCACTTTTGTTCTTCTAACACATTTTTGGAACCTATTATTATTATTATAATAAAACACTGAATTATTAATATAATGTTAAATTTTAATAACAGAATTCAGAGTTATTATTGTTACTATTATTATTTGGTTAATATTTATTCATTTAGCTATTATTATAACTTTTTATTGTAGCACATTATTGGAATGTAATGTTATGTTTTTGCTATATAATGCTTAACTATTAATATAATGTTTTATTTTATTCATATAACTACGTCATGCAAATCTGAGTTGTTTATTTATTAAAAACACATGAACTTTCTTTTATTCCCCGTGCTTTTAAATTGTTTTATAAATGACCTATTTATGGTGTTTGAATATGTTATTTTTGACGCACTTCAGTTGTTCTGCAATAATCTGCCTTGTTAAATGTGAAATAAAACTAAACTAAATTATTATTACAGATGATCTACCAGCAGCCCAATCCAGGAGTCCATTATGAGTTCGTCATGCCGTCAGAGAACGCTGTAGATGCTCCGCGTCCTAAAGACAACCAGCTGGACGGTGAGTTGATGTATATTTTGCTCATTTTTATAAAGGTAAGTTTTGGGATGTGATCTCTGTCATGCAATCCAACACAAACTGTTTCTTTCCTTTGTATCAGAGCTCTGTCTCTGCGTTGTCCTTGTGAGAAATCACTGCGTTCTGTTCTCTGTATCTTGCATCGCTCCACAGTGAACGCTGTGAACGGTCCGGCTGGTTCTGATGCTAACGAACGGTTGACCCCAGAGGATCGTGAGAGGTCAAGGGTCAGATACCCTCCTCCTGTCCCAGATAATCAGCTTCCTGCAGCTCCGCCTTCAAACAGAGCCAGAGAATATAACTGGAAACTGAGCGGCTCCACAGACTGCAGCGCCTCCTGTGGACGAGGTGTTCTTTTACACTGTGCAGTATTTCATTCAGTAAAACTTAAATGAATAGTTCACCCAAAAATGAAAATTTATTCACCCTCAGTTCATCTGAGATCAGGATGAGTGTTTCTTCATCAGGTTTGTAGAAATGTGTCTCTGCATCAGTGTCTCAGCAATGGATGCTCTGCAGTGAATGGGTGCCGTCAGAATGAGAGTCTCATAAAAACATCACAATAATCCACACCACTCCAGTCCATCAGTTAACATCTGGAGAAGACTATTGTGATGTTTTTATCAGACTCTCATTCTGACGGCACCCATTCACTGCAGAGCATCCATTGCTGAGACACTGATGCAGAGACACATTTCTACAAACCTGATGAATAAACACACTCCTCCTGATCTCGGATGAACTGAGGGTGAACACATTTCCAGCACATTTTTATGTTTGAGTGAACTGCTCAAATGCAGCTGCTGTGTGAGAGGCTGATGTTGTCAGAAATGTGACTCTGGGTTTGTTGACTGCTGTATGTGGTGTTCAGGTCGCAGGTTCACCGTGTTCGTCTGTGTTCATCGAGTAACTCACGCTCATGTTTCGAGCGGTCTGTGCGACAGCAGCACTAAACCCAGTCCGCAGGAGGAGCCGTGTAACGTCCAGCCCTGCCCTGCCTTGTGAGTCTCCTCTTCTTCTTCATGTGTGTGTGTCGATTAAACCTGTTTGCAGTAAATCAGGGTTCACTGTCCTGAAGAGTTCAAACCGTGATCAGACCGCCTGTAACTCTAATGATCCTGAAGGCTTGATGATCTGATTCCAGTGAGTTTGATCAGGGTTTAGTTCAACTCTGCAGGACTGGATTTAAAGGACCGTGCAGTAAATGATTGCATGACGTTTGTCTTGAGATTATACTGACATCTAGTGGTGATGATGCAAAAATTATAATGCAAACTCAGATGTATTTTTGTTGCACTTTTTACAAGACATGTGGTTTCAGAGCAGGTTTTAAGGCAGGGTAAAAGTGCCTGTAGTCTCCTGTAAGGGGTGGGTTTAGGTGTAGGACAATAGCATATACGGTCTGTACAGTAGAAGAACCATTACACCTATGGAGAGTCCCCACAAGGATAGAAAACCAGACGTGTGTGTGTGTGTGTGTGTGTGTGTGTGTGTGCGCATCACTGATTTGTTGAATTTGTGACAAGCATCAATGTATCTTGCTGCTAGTAAGATACAATCTTGTTTTTCCCCTAATAACCTAGTTTCTCTCTCTCTCTCTCTCTCTCTCTCTCTGTGTGTGTGTGTGTGTGTGTCTCTCTCTCTCTCTCTCTGTGTGTGTGTGTGTGTGTGTGTGTGTGTGTGTGTGTGTCTCTCTCTCTCTCTCTCTCTCTCTGTGTGTGTGTGTGTGTCTCTCTCTCTCTCTCTCTCTCTGTGTGTGTGTGTGTGTGTCTCTCTCTCTCTCTCTCTCTCTCTCTCTCTCTCTCTGTGTGTGTGTATGTCTCTCTCTCTCTCTCTCTCTCTCTGTCTCTGTCTCTGTGTGTGTGTTCAGCTGGGACATCGGCGAGTGGTCGGAGTGCAGTAAGTCGTGTGGTCTGGGAGTACAGTATCGTCAGGTTCTGTGTCGTCAGACGTACAGTAACCGGACGCTGAGTGTTCACAGCAGCCTCTGTCAGCAGACGGAGCGCCCCGAGACCAGCAGCTCCTGCCAGCTCAAGATCTGCAGCGAGTGGCAGATCCGCTCCGACTGGAGCCCCGTGAGTGACAGCTGTCAGTCACTGCCCCTGCTCTCCGCTGATTGGCCGCACACGTGAGGACTCTGAGCACTAGCCTATCAGCGGGGGCAGTGGGCGGAGCTTGGGTTTGAGAACTGCACCAGTGTAATTAGTCTGGATAGAAACATGAAAGGAAGTGTTAAAAAACAAGCAGAACACATTGCAGTTATTATTCATAAATTTATAGTTATTGTTAATTTATTTTAAATATTTATTGATTTATTATTAATTTATATTATTATTATTATTAGTAGTATTTAGTTTCCTTGTGGTTTTCTGCCAAAATGAAAGTTCTATGGATTAATGTCTGAAAGGGAAGTTAAAAAATATATACCATAAGTATTGGAATTGTACTGTTATATAAAATAATAACACTGTTTTATTATTATTATTAAAAATGGCAATAAATATTGTTAATAATACTAAAATATAATAATAATTATTATTATTATTTTTACGTATTATTATTATTCTTACTATGCTTGAAAGCAAAGAATAAAACAACCATAAATATTATCAATTTATTATATATTGCAATTTGTACTCTTGTTATATAAAATAATAATAATATTTTATTGTTATGTTTAAAAGCAAAGAAAAAACAACTATAAGTTGTTTACAATTAAATTGTAGCCATATTAGTATTGTAATTATACTGTTTTTTATTAATTAATAATATTTATTCTTCTTATTCTTATCTAATCAAATTATAAATTTAACTAATAGTAGATCACTATAATACTATTGAACTGTAAAGTGTGTATATATACATATATATATATATATATATATATATATATAATTTTATATATCTATAATACTTGATTTGATAATCATGCTAAACCATATCATGTTCTCAGGCATTGTTAGAATTAATCGAAAGTGTTTTGAAAAACACTCAAAACACAAAAAATCAAAGAGTTTTGCTCTCATTTGGCTCTTGGCACGTGTTAATGTTTGGCCTTCTGTGTGTGTGTGTGTGTGTGTGTGTGTGTGTGTGTCTCAGTGTTCGGTGCCCTGCGGTGTGGGTCAAAGGTCACGTGAGGTGCACTGTGTCAGTAATGTGGGTGATATCGTGGCTGATGACGAGTGCAACATGAAGCTGCGTCCGAGTGACGTGGAGAACTGCGACGCAGGTGTGTGCACCAGGAGCTGGTTCTTCAGTGACTGGAGCGCTCAGGTGAGTCACACTCGGTCTGTGGTCAGGTGTGTGTCGCTGGGTCACTGTGATGAACCCGTGTGTGTGTGACGCAGTGCTCGGCGGACTGTGGTGCGGGGGTGCGGACACGCAGCGTTCAGTGCCTCACCAATCACATCAGCAGTCTGCCGCTGGAGCGCTGCGGGACCCAACGGCCCCCCGAGGCCCAGCCCTGCAACAACGGCCCCTGTGAGAGCCGCACCGAGTGGTTCACCGGGCCCTGGACTCAGGTACGACTGCCATGTTACTTCATGCATTTACTGTGTGTCTGATGTTACAGATCAGGGCTCATTACAGCTGTTTTTTTCAGCTGCTTTCACACAAAATCTTTCCTTGTCACACAGTTTCTGAAAGCTGTCACTCAAACAGCAGAAGCACACACCAAACCTACAAAACCAGACACTGATTCACAGCCTTTGACAATTTCAATTTCAACACTTTTTGCAAAACTCAACATACAATTCTCTATGTAACACACAAAAAATAATAATTAATATTATGGCAAAGGTGTTTGTAAATGTTTTCTTTTGAGATGTGTTTGTGATATTTTAAATTTGCAAGAGATGCGAGGCATTTTGCATTTTGTGTGTAAAGTTTTGAAAAAAAAAGAGGTAAAGTTTTGAAAATGTGTGTAAGTAGCTGAAAACAACTGTAAACTGGGGTTCATGTGTTGATGAACCCCACTTTCTAAACACTTTCTAAAATTTGATTGAATCATAAAAAGCAGAATTAAAATAAAAAAAA
>CM056147.1:432500-452500 GCA_029620275.1 Acrossocheilus wenchowensis
TATAGAAGTTTATTTCTGCCAAAATAAAAAAAAAAATGTATTTGCGATTTTCTTTTATCTCACAATTCTAACTCTTTTTCATCAGAATCGTGAGGTTTTTATGTTGCAGTTCTGAGAATTATTAGAATTAGTTTTTGCCTTTTTACCCCATTTTTGTTCCATAGGTTATATTTATTAGAGTAACTTTGCTGTTATTTAAAAAATACTGTTATAGTAATAGAATCAAATTATAATTGTTATTGAAAATAATGACAATCAAGAACAAAAATTATTAAACTGTAAAATTGCGAAAATAAAATATATTAAAAAATAAAAATAAAACAGATTACAGTAATGAGAAATTTGCTAAATTTTTTACATTTAGTAAATGTGCTTAATTGTTTTGAATATAATGCAAGAATTCAAAAATAGGCCTAATTTTTCCCTACGCAAAGTAAAATTTCTATATATTTTTATGATTTTAGTGTAACGTGACCTGAACATGTTTTTGCTGCATCTGTTTAATTTCTGTGCTTTAGATGAAAAGTGTTATGATAAATATTTGAACTTTAAATTAGAAACAATCAAAATACACAGTTACTAAAATTTTATAAAATTAATGTAAACAAATGAAACAATGCAGTAATGAGACATTTTCAGAAAAATATGCTTAATTATTATGAACGTAATGAGAGAATGCAAAAAAGGCTTCGCTTTTCCTTATGCATAGGATTTATTTATGCAAACATTGTTATTTATCCTTATGCAAAAATGTGCTAAATGAATAAAATAATCAAAATAAAGCATACTAAAAATGAATTAAATTCATAAATTAATACTTATAAATAAATCCAGGTTACAGTAATGAGAAATTTGTGGATAAATGTGCTTATGTTTTGTTTTTTTTCTTTTTTCAACTGCTTCCACACAAAATCTTTCCTTGTCTCACAATTTCTGAAACAGCAGAAGCACACACCAAATCTGCACACAAATCTTACAGGGATTAATATTATGGCAAAGGTGTTTGCAAATGTTTGCTTTTGAGATATGATTGTGATATTTTGAATGCAGTGCTGCATTTTACATTTTCTGTGCAGTTCTTGGATTTGTGTGTAAAGTTTGGAGAAAAAAAAGGCAAAGTTTTGAAAATGTGTGTAAGCAGCTGACCAAAAATCTGTTATTATCATGACAATAATGCCAGAATGCAAAAACAGGCTTCATTTTCTTTATGCCAAGTATAATTTCTTACTCTTTTTCTTATTAACTTAGAGTGACATGTGCATGTTTTGGTGAGATTCTCCGTTGCACCTGTTGGATTTGTGTGTGTTTCAGATGAGAAGTGTCGTGATAAGTACTTCAACTGTAACGTGGTGGTGCAGGCGCGTCTCTGCGTGTACGATTACTATCAGATGGCGTGTTGCGCGTCTTGCACGCGTGTGGCACAGAGGAGCTCCGGACACTGGAGACAGCGCTCATGACCGGCGATCCTCTGACTAAACACAGACTAACCGCTCCTCATTAGTTATCTTTGGATGGGAGATGACTCATACAGACAGAACGGCATTTCCATCGGATCAGGTGCAGCGCCTCCGTGTGATGAGGAGAGAAGCAGAGCGAGTGTGACTTCACTTCTGTTCACACTGCGTGGCTCTAATGTGAATTCAGAGTGAATGGAGTGTGTGTGTGATCAGAACAGAGTGAATCTCTCAGAGGAGCGATGCTGTATTGAACTGCAGTGTGAATGCGTTCAGCTCACTGCAAATCTGGATCCGGTTCCTCAGATCTGAAACGCAGATCCGGTCGGATACGCTTTCTTCTCTGGCCTGTTATTGATGGATAAACTCTCATCGATGAGCTTCAAGAGCAAAAACACAAAGATGGACAATGATTCATACTGACAGAATTAACATATGGAGCTATAACAGTCTCAAAAGCTAGTTCACATTCACTAAACAAAGCCTGTATGTATAATGCATAATGTATGTTGTAATGCATTTTATCTTTTTATGAATAATTGTAACCAAAATCAAAATGCATTATAGAATTTGTCATGTTTTAATGCATTATATTTTCTAACGGTGTAACAGTGAGTATTATAATGCATTATAACTGTGGTTTCAATTATTCATGATAATGCATTACAAGGCATAATTTTAAGTGTTGCCAAAAATTTGTGTTTGCAAATTCGCAAACTATAAACACAAACTGAATAATAAAAAATATGATTTGCAAATGCACAACCAAATTTACATTCACAAAATATGATTCACAAATGCAAAACTCAATTCATAAATATTTTAGCACATTTCTGAATGTTTCCATATTGCTTATACTGTATTTTTGGATCGCTGTGGATTTGTGTGTATTTTGAGACTTTCCAGCCAGACATTGATTTACAAAAGAGTGGGTTTTTTTAGACAGACCTTCCCTTTAGCCAATAAGATGTGAGTTTTATATCTATCCAATCATAATGCTTTGAATCAGCAAAATGTGGCATGATTAATTTTGAGACTGTTTTCACTCCATAATAACCACAGCGATGAAGCGTGTTTGAACTGACGTGAGCACCGGCGTCTGTTCAATAACATGCAAGTCCCATATTTTTTTTTATTGTACTCACATGTATTTATATTTTGAACACATTCAGTTCTGTTGTTTTGAAAAAGATTTGTCAGCATTTTCATACTCATTCAGAACCGTTTAGTCGTATCTTTTTGATCTTCATGAATCTGATTAAAGTCTAACGTTGAACTCTATTCCTCCTGATCTGAGCGAAACTTGAAATGAATTGAAACCTCTGTGTTTGCAGCATCACATAATAACAACTCATGCTAAGAAAAGGTAACGCTGGGGTAAAAGAAATGGATAAAAATTGTGATTTAATATGTGATTTTTTTTAATCTTCCAAGGTTTGCACAATTTGACCTAAAATGTTAAGATTACATAATTTAATTTGAAGTAATTATATAATAGTAATAAGCATAGTAATTATTATTATTATTAATTTTATAATTACTACTACTACAAAATGTTTATATTGTAATATTTCAGTATAATGTAAAAATAAGTATTTAAAGAAAATAATCATTATTATTGTTACTATTCTTCTTCTACTACTTATTCTTATTGTTGTTGTTGTTATTATTATTATATAAAAATATAAAATTTTGATTTGATTAACATGTACTAAAATGAAAACCTGAACTAGTTTTGGCATTTTTAGCAGGTGAAGAGACAGAAACGTGTGCAAAATCCCATTAAACTGTTGTGGACGAGCCGTCACAGTCATCACAGAGTGAATATGCGCAGAGAATCAGATGATCTCCTTAAGAGGCACATCATTGTACAGGATAACATTTGTATTTGTCAAACCACTTCAGCCCTGAAGGCTTGAGACTCGTTCATGCAGAATAATGAGTCCCGTGACACACACACACACACTGACCATAACTCTCTCTCTCTCACACACACACACACACACACCCACTCTCTATCTCTCTCACACACACACACACACACACACACACACACACACTCACTCACTCACTCTAACACTCACACACTGGCACACACACACACACACACACACACACACACTCTCTCTCACACATACACACACACACACACACACACACACACACTCTCTCTCTCTCTCTCTCACACACACACACACACATGTTCGTTTTTGTGAAAAGTGGGGACTCTCCATAGGTGTAATGGTTTTTATACTGTACTTACTGTATGTGCTATTGTCCTACACCAACCCTACACCTAAACCTACCCCTTACAGGAGACTGTCTGCATTTTTAGATTTTCAAAAAAACACCATTTAGTATGTTTTTTAAACCTTTTGATTTACGGGGACATAGGCAGTGTCCTCATAAACCACCTTCAAATTGTAATACCTCTGTCATACCCATGTTATTATACACATTTTGTCCCCGTAAACCACAAGAACCAGTACTCACATACACACACACACACACTCTCTCTCACACACACACACACACACACACACACACACACACACACACACACACACACACTCTCTCTCTCTCTGAGCTCCGGCGGCTCCGTGCGCGTGTCTTCAGTCGGTGGGAATGATGAGGACAGACGTGGTTCTTCACAGGAGGAAGCGCAGGGACGTTCTGCTGCACATCCTCGCTGTGGTTCTGCTGATATTCGCTGTGGTTCTACTCGTCTTTTACGCTGGGAAGAGTTTTCAGGGTTCGGCTGCTGAGAGAGTCCGGCGGGATCTCGGTAAGAGACATTTCATTCATTCATCAAGTGTTTGAGAGCCTGAGCAAACTCTGAAGTCCACTCACATTTATTTCTACAGCACTTTATACAATACAAAGCAGCTTTACAGAAATAAACAGGAAAAACAACAAATACATCAGTAAAATTCATCAGTTATGAAACAAATACAGTTTGTTCAGCTGTAAAGCAGCTCTACAGAAGACAAAAGAGTCATTATTCTGATCAATTCAGTTCAAGTTTTCTTTTCATCTGATAGTGTCAGTGCTGATAAATTTATATTATTGAACATTAATTATCCTTAACCTTTGGTTCTCTTCAGTCGTTTTTGACCACAAACACTTACATTTTGTTTGTTTTTTAGAATTTTTTACTTCATCAGAATGGTACAAAACTGGTAGAAGTTTATTTAAATAAATAAATAAAACCTCACAAAGGTTATATGGTCTTGAAAAAACAGTCACACTTGTACTGTTCATTTAAAAAATGTTGGAAATTAATGAAAAGTGAATTTCATCTATTGGAAGCGTTTGATACTGCGGCCAAACTAAATCTGACTGAAATCATTTTTTGAGATGTCAACTTCAAATTTGGATCACAACTTGTGTTCCAGATTTATGGCTTTAAAAACAGTAAAACATATTTTGGAAAATAAATATTTCATATAATATTTGAAAATTGTATTTCTGGGCATTTTTCATTACAATACACTTTCAAATTTTCAACTTTTTCACTTTTTATCATTTGTTTCACTTCAGCAATAATCTGCCAAATGTCTTCTTTAAAAACAGACCAAACTTAAGTCGCACCGGAAGGTCAAACCCCACAAAATGACGTCTGAAGTCATTCATACGGGCAGTAGAAACTCAAATGAAGATCTGTGTGTGTGTGTGTGTGTGTGTGTGTGTGTGTGTGTGTGTGTGTTTCAGAAAATGTGTCTGACTGCATCCCACCGCAGTCGTCTGAATTTCCTGAAGGATTCTTCACGGTTCAGGAGAGGAAGGACGGAGGGATTCTGATTTACTTCATGATCATCTTCTACATGCTTCTGTCCGTGTCGATCGTGTGTGATGATTATTTCCTGCCGTCTCTGGAGCTCATCAGCGAGCGTAAGACGTGGTTTGTCAGTTTTCTGCTGTGTGTGTGTGTGTGTGTGTGTGTGTGTGTGTTTGGCAGTGTTGGGAAGTAACTAGTTACATGTAATGGAATTATGCAATTTAATTACAAAATAAATGTAACTGTAATCAGTTACTGAGAAAAAATGTGTAATTAAATTAGTTACTTATGAAAATGTTACAAAGGGGGTTACATCTGAATATTTTCACACAGATACAGATTTGATTGATTTCTTTCCCACATTGCACTGACTGCTCTAATATATGACACACCAATGTTTCAGGAGTTTAGGACACAGAATAGGATGCATATTGCATGCTTATTATACAACTGTTTTATTTCCTATCTGGGTTCATGCTAATTGAAGCTCAAAATGTCCACCCTGTCGCCACTTAGACTCGATAGAGTGGACATAAACATGACAGGGTGGACATAGCATTCATCTGTAGTTAATATTGCATGGGGCGGGGGTATCAATGTGATTAAGTATGTAATTATATTATTTATTATTATTATATTATTTTTTAATAACCCTGTTTAGGAAAGGGACTTCATACCTTTCAGAAAATATAATTTGCATCTTAATTTTGCAATGAAAACGTATTTAACAGTAATATATATGTCCATAACAGGGTGGACATATCTTATGGTTTATACTTTGAATAATGGCCCATATTTATCTAAACAAATGTGTGGGAGCTCAGCTAATATGTTTCTATAGTACTTGAGTGTCTACTATTTATAATATGACATAAAGCGAATGAGAAATTAAAACTAAAATTTTTGAGTATTGTGAGGGTTGAAAGGCACTCTTGTGATATTGACCCAGCTATTAAACTATTTCTTATGATTTTAAATCTGTATTAAAGACTAATCTCAAAGTAAAAAGAGGTGCTAAAGTTTGATTTTGTGGTGGCTCTGCTTTAAATTAAATGATTATAATCTTAATTCAAGTGATGAAGGATTCTGAAAGTCTATCAGTGTTGAGTTCTATTGTTAACCCTGCCTGGTTTAAATGTTTCAAAATGATTAACAGTTGAAAACATTCATTAGAAATTTAGAAAAGTAATCAAAAAGTAATCAAATGTAATCAGTTACATTACTATAAAAAAGTAATTGATCTGCGTGTGTTTTAGGTCTCGGTCTTTCGCAGGACGTCGCTGGAGCCACTTTCATGGCTGCCGGGAGCTCGGCACCGGAACTCGTCACCGCGTTTCTGGGTAATTTATTTTTTCTACTGAGGATTTTTGGAGAAGCATCTGAGACAAAATTTATATATAAAGACAATGGGCCTCATTCATGAAACTTGCGTAAATATATGAGTAAAGGTCCTTGCACACTGAGTCCGAAATTTCCGTATGCGCTTTTTCGTATTTGTCATCCTTTCCTATCAAAATGCTTGCTACGGATGCGAAAACACAGAAAATTGAACCTGATCTGAATTTTTTATGATGGATGAAAGTTTCGGAGGCAGTGTGTAAACGTGATTGATACAACGTGCGGTCGTATTTATTTTTTAACATGTGAAAATTTTGGACGAAAATTCCGGACTCAGTGTGCAATGACCTTCAATGACCTTTAATTCTGAGTAATTTGCGCGTAAAACAGACCTTCCCGAAAACTCTCGCTTTGATAGTTAAACATGTGTATGTTAATGCATTCCAATCATTCGGAAATAGGGCGCTCGTGCACGCTAATACACAATTAGCATAATCCCCGCCTATGATTACAACTGCGCAAATTGCGTGTCCGGGAACGCAGTGGAATATTCTGGTCTACTTTCTCAGGTTTGGCTCCAGTATATTGCATAAATGCAAAAAAGACCAATAGGCCATATGCCTAACAATAAATATTCAATAACTTGTGTCCACCAAAGAGTTTTCAGCCAGCTGAAAAACTGTCAGACGCTCTTCTTAAAACTGCCAGCTGGTGGCGCTGAAGAACGCTTTGGCGGAATATCTTTTTTGCCAAAAGAGCACAGAACGTTTTACGCACCATTTACACGCGGTATGGAGAAGGTGGACATTTCTTTCGCACCAACTAACATTTGAAAATTACGAACATTTTCATGAATTCGAAAGTTTACGTCTGAACGTCTTTACGAACGATTTACACAAAAATTCGTTCTGCTTGTGTTTCATGAATGAGGCCCAATATTTAGTAACTTTTTTCAACTTAACTGTATTTAAAGCTATTGAATAAGGAATTGCTGTATGATGTTCTGTAGAGCTGTTTTACAGTTCGATGTTATTAAATGCTATGTAAATAATCGTGAAATAGGATCCCGTTCCTGAGCGGTGAGATCTATGGTGTTCAGTGTGGAGTAACTTCAGGTGTATTTGTGCTCAGGTGTGTTCGTGACGAAGGGCGACATCGGCGTGAGCACCATCATGGGATCGGCCGTCTATAACCTGCTGTGCATCTGTGCTGCGTGTGGCCTGCTGACCTCTGCGGTGCATGACCACACACACACACACACACACACACACACACGCTCATATTCACACTCACACACACTCATTGTTCATGTGTGTGTGTGTATATGTGTGTGTTTTAGGTGGGTCGTCTCTCCTGCTGGCCGTTGTTCAGGGATTGTGTGGCGTATGCCATCAGCGTCGCCGCAGTCATCGCCATCATCTCAGATAACAGAGTTCACTGGTGAGTCCGCCATGATTACGAGCCTCAAACACACTCTGTGTCTGAACAAATCAGTTTTTAATAAAAATGTAAGTAAAGCAGCACGCTGAAAAGTAAAGCCAAAACATTTCGTCATCTGGTGGCTGACTGCAGTATGTACTCGGGCTCCAAACCAATCACTACTGCGCAGACTCTGGATCTAAGCGAATCAGTACTGCGCAGACTTGGGCTCCAAACAAATCACTACTGCATAGACTCGGGCTCTAAACGAATCAGTACTGTGCAGACTCTGGATCTAAGCGAATCAGTACTGCGCAGACTTGGGCTCTAAACAAATCACTACTGCATAGACTCGGGCTCCAAACGAATCAGTACTGCGCAGACTCTGGATCTAAGTGAATCAGTACTGCGCAGACTTGGGCTCCAAACAAATCACTACTGCGCAGACTCTGGATCTAAACGAATCACTACTGCGCAGACTCTGGATCTAAGCGAATCAGTACTGCGCAGACTCGGGCTCCAAACCAATCACTACTGCGCAGACTCTGGATCTAAGCGTATCAGTACTGCGCAGACTTGGGCTCCAAACAAATCACTACTGCGCAGACTCAGGTTCTAAACGAATCACTACTGCGCAGACTCTGGATCTAAGCGTATCAGTACTGCGCAGACTTGGGCTCCAAACAAATCACTACTGCGCAGACTCAGGTTCTAAACGAATCACTACTGCGCAGACTCTAAACAAATCACTACTGCACAGACTCTGGATCTAAACGAATCAGTACTGCGCAGACTCTGGATCTAAACGAATCAGTATTGCGCAGACTCTGGCTCTAAACGAATCGGTACTGTGCAGACTCAGGCTCTAAAAGAATCACTACTGCGCAGACTCTAAACAAATCAGTACTGCACAGACTTGGGCTCTAAACGAATCACTACTGCGCAGACTCGGGCTCTAAACGAATCAGTACTGCGCAGACTCGGGCTCTAAACGAATCAGTACTGTGCAGACTCGAGCTCTAAACAAATCTGGATCTAAACGAATCAGTACTGCGCAGACTCTGGATCTAAACGAATCAGTACTGCGCAGACTCGGGCTCTAAACGAATCAGTACTGCGCAGACTCGGCTCTAAACGAATCAGTACTGCACAGACTCAGGCTCTAAACGAATCAGTACCGTGCAGACTCTGGATCCAAATTACATAATTTTTCACAAGATGCGAGTGGCTTTACTTTTTTTGAATAGTGGAAGATACGCATCTTCCACTTTTCAAGATCTATTGTCAGATATAAACTCAGAATTCTAACTTACTTGTTTACAGCCCACAATTCATTTTTTTGTTTCCATGACAGAATAAAAAAAAAAAGATAATTGTGACTTTTCGTCTCGCATTTCTAAGTTGATTCACAATTGTAATATTGATCTCACACATTTTTTTTTTTACAATTTTATCACAATTGCAATTTTTTCACAATTTTATCTTTTTGTATTAGAAATGCAAGATGTTAACCTTTTTTTTTTTTTTTTACAAAAATAAAACTAATCCAAAAACTTGCAAAAATTGTAAAAAAAAAAAATAATAATAATTTTGACTTTATATCTCACAGTTCTGATTTTAAAATAAATAAATAAATAAATAGTGAGAATTTTGACTTTTTCTCACAATTGTGTGGTGCAACAACTTGCAATTCACTTCTTTATCAAAATTGCATTTTGAAAATTGCAAACATCACTTACAGGTTGGCTCTAACTCTAAGCTTTGACTCTGATCTGTGGGATGTCTGCAGGTACGACAGCGCGTGTCTCCTGCTGGTGTACGGTGTGTATGTGTGTGTGCTGTGTTTCGATCTGAAGATCAGTGAGTATGTGATGCAGCGCTTCAGCCCGTGCTGCTCGTGTCTGAATAAGAGCTCGCAGGAGCGCGGCGAGCAGCAGCCGCTGGTGGGATGGAGTGACGACAGCAGCCTCCGCCTTCAGCGCCGCTCCAGAGCCGACAGCGGCATCTTCCAGGACGACTCGGGATACTCCCACCTGTCACTCAGCCTGCACGGCCTTAACGAGATCACCGACGGTGCGTCATCACGTCACAACCTCATTGCATCAAAATCTTTCTGCTTTTCTGTTGCATCTCACTGTCTTTTTGTCAAAGTTTTTTATTAGAATTTTGGTAATACCTACAAAGAATCCCCCTCCCAAAAAATAGATTCCACTGCATATAACAAAAATTTAACTATAAAAAAAATAAATAGAAATATAATGTGACCCTAGACCACAAAAGCAGTCATAAGCAGCACAGGTATATTTGCAGCAATAGCCAACAATACATTGTAGGGGTCAAAATTATACATTTTTCTTTTATGCAAAAAATCATTAGGATATTAAGTATAAATAAAGATAAAATAATTAATATATTGTTAAATATATATTAATTAAACAACAATAATAATACAATAACATATAATACAACTATAAAATATATTCTTCATGGTTTTAAATACCTAAATAAATATGGAATATTACATTTACATTTATTCATTTAGCAGATGCTTTTATCCAAAGCGACTTACAATTGGCGAATACATCAATCAGTTCATTTTAAAGAAGCAAAGCTCCTAATACTAAGTTTGAGGCATTGTTCAAATAAGTGCAAGCTAGACTGGAGATTAAAGTTTACAGTGTGTATAGTAAAAAAAAAGTTTATTAAGACATCATTAACTTGTCCATGTTTATTCTGCAAGTCAAGAACGGCATAGAATTTGCAGCTGTGAACTTTTACTGAACAGTTTTTCCAGTGTAAGCTGATGCATGAGTCTCTAAGTAGCATCTGTTTCAAGCTGGAAGTGGTTTTCATCAGCCTCTCGTTTGCACGTTTCTCTCTCTCAGAGCAGAAGAGCGTGTTCACGATGCCAGATCACGATCTGAAGCGGATCCTGTGGGTTCTGTCGCTGCCGGTCATCGTGCTGCTGTTCCTGACCATTCCTGACTGCAGGAGACGCTTCTGGAGGAAATGCTACATGATCACCTTCCTGATGTCGGCCGTCTGGATCTCCGGCTTCACATACGTGCTGGTGTGGATGGTCACCGTCGTCGGTAAACACGCTTTCGTCTGTTTGTTCTGTTGATGCAGTGTTTATCTGGTCATCACAGTGACCTTCGGTGCTGGGGATCAAACCCATGACCTTTGTGTTGCGAACATCATGCCCAACCCGATGAGCAACAGGAAATACAAGTGAAGTTCATTTGTACAGTGCTTTTCACAAAACACATACACTGCCGCTCAAAAGTTTGGGATCAGTAAGATTTGTAATATTTAATGTTTTAATCAAAAATACAGAAAAAACAGTAATATTGTGAAATCGTATTGCAATTTCTAATATTGGTTTCCTATTTTAATATACTTTAAAATAGAATTTATTTCTGTGATGCGCAGCTGTATTTTCAGCATCATTACTCCAGTCTTCAGCGTCACATGATCTTCAGAAATCATAATAATATTCTGATTTATTATCAATGTTGGAAACCGTTGTGCTGCTTCATATTGTTTTGGGGACCTGTTATATATTATTTTAGGATTCTTTAATTAATGAAAAGTTAAAAAGAACAGCATTTATTTAAAAAATAAATTTTGTTTCACAATATACAATGTTATTCAAAAGTTTGGGGTCAGTTATTTTTTATTTTATTTTATTTTTTTAAAGAAATTAATACTGTTATTCAGGAGGGATGTGTTAAATGAATAAATGTCATAGTAAAGACTTATATTGTTAGAAAAGATTTCTATTTTGAACAAATGCTGCTCTTTTTAACTTTGTATTCATCAAAGAATCACGTTCCAAAAAATCAATATGAAGCAGCTCAACGGTTTCAACACTCGTAATAAATCAGCATATTATTATGATTTCTGAAGATCATGTGACGCTGAAGACTGCAGTAATGATGCTGAAAATACAGCTGCGTCACAGAAATAAATTCTATTTTAAAGTATATTAAAATAGGAAACCAATATTAGAAATTGCAATAAGATTTCACAATATTACTTTTTTTTTTCTGTATTTTTGATCGAATAAATACAGCCTTGATGAGCAGAAGAGACTCCCTTAAAAAACATTAAAAATATTACTGATCCCAAATTTTTGAGCGGCAGTGTTTAAATATTCGTCAGTTTTGTTTGATTGAAATTGATTAAAAAAATTGACGGTTTTGTTTGATTTTGAGATTTAAATATTGCTTGGGTTTTGTTTGATTTTGAGCTTTAAATATTTACTAGTTTTGTTCAATTACGAGATTTAAAGGTTTGTCGGTTTTGTCTGTTTACGAGATTTAAATATTGCTTGGTTTTGTTTGATTTTGAGATTTAAATGTTTGTCGGTTTTGTTTGTTTTACGAGATTTAAATATTGCTTGGTTTTGATTGATTTTGAGATTTAAATGTTTGTCGGTTTTGTTTGATTGAGATTTAAATATTTACTAGTTTTGTTCAATTACGAGATTTAAAGGTTTGTTGGTTTTGTCTGTTTACGAGATTTAAATATTGCTTGGTTTTGTTTGATTTTGAGATTTAAATGTTTGTCGGTTTTGTTTGATTGAGATTTAAATATTTACTAGTTTTGTTCAATTACGAGATGTAAAGGTTTGTCGGTTTTGTCTGTTTACGAGATTTAAATATTGCTTGGGTTTTGTTTGATTTTAAGATTAAAATATTTGTCGGTTTTGTTCAATTTTGAGATTTAAATGTTTGTCAGTTTTGTTTGATTTTGAGATTTAAATATTTGCTAGTTTTGTTCAATTACGAGATTTAAAGGTTTGTTGGTTTTGTCTGTTTACGAGATTTAAATATTGCTTGGTTTTGTTCGATTACGAGATTTAAATGTTTGTCGGTTTTTTTCGATTTTGAGATTTAAATATTTGCTAGTTTTGTTCAATTATGAGATATAAATATTGGCTGTTTTTTTTCCGATTACAAGACTTAAATGTTTGTCGGTTTTGTTCGATTATGATATTTAAATATTGGTTAGTTTTGTTCGATTACGAGATTTAAAGGTTTGTCGGTTTTGTCTGTTTACGAGATTTAAATATTGCTTGGGTTTTGTTTGATTTTAAGATTAAAATATTTGTCGGTTTTGTTCAATTTTGAGATTTAAATGTTTGTCAGTTTTGTTTGATTTTGAGATTTAAATATTTGCTAGTTTTGTTCAATTACGAGATTTAAAGGTTTGTTGGTTTTGTCTGTTTACGAGATTTAAATATTGCTTGGTTTTGTTCGATTACGAGATTTAAATGTTTGTCGGTTTTTTTCGATTTTGAGATTTAAATATTTGCTAGTTTTGTTCAATTATGAGATATAAATATTGGCTGTTTTTTTTCCGATTACAAGACTTAAATGTTTGTCGGTTTTGTTCGATTATGATATTTAAATATTGGTTAGTTTTGTTCGATTACGAGATTTAAATGTTGGTTGGGTTTTTTTCGATTAAGAAACTTAAATATTTGTCCGTTTTTTTGTTCACGAGATTTAAATATTGGTGGTTGTTTTGTTCGATTTCAAGATTTTACATTTGTTAGATGAACAGATTTAAACGTTTGTCGGTTTTGTTCGAATAAGAGATTAAAATGTTTTTGTTTGAAGTGAGAATGTTGTTCTTTACTGTGGTTTAATATTACTTATATCATGGTAAATATTTAGTTTAAACAGGGAGCTGCTAGAAAGTCGACACACAAGGCTTACTAAACAATTCCCAAAGCACCTCAGTTCCGACATGCAGGTCTGATCTATTGTGACATGCCGCAGATTTAGTGATTGATTTGCCCTTTCAGAATATTTCATACTGTCTGGAAGTTTCTTGTATGAAATTGATTGTTCCTCCAGAGTCACGCATAGTTTTGTCCTGCATGTTAGTCATGTTTCTGAAATATATTAATTCAGTGTTGCGTATTTTGCAGATGGACGGCTGCTATCAGTACGTCTAGTCTAGTTCTGGTTTGTTCTGATTGATTATTTTGCATTGATCGAGCATCTGAACTGCATTAGTTCCCGGCCGCAGTCTGCGCTGCAGATGCCGGGTTTTGAGCGGGTCACACACAGGCGGGTCACATGCTCCCGTCTCCATTCCTGAAATGCCAGCGCTGTATCCTGAAGGATTATGATGCTGGAGACTCGAGTCTCTCCGCTCGATCCGTGCTGGATTACAGTCGGCTGAAGCCCACGGGGCCCGTGAGAAACCATGTGATGCAGCTGCATATAATAGGATTATTATCCTGCACACGGTCACACAGCTTCACATGAGCACTGGAGAGCCGGCGGAGCGTCGAGCAGGTACTGAGAGAGAAGCCCTGAGGACGAGGACGTCACTCACCTCCTGCCCCTGGATAACAGTCTCTTATGAACACCAAGACTGCATTTATCTGATCAAAAATACAGTCAAATTGTGAGATGATCCTTCAGAAATCATTCTAATATGCAGCTTTTTTATTTTTATTTATTATCAAATGCCTTTAACAAATTGCTCCAATTTGATAATCAGGGGAAAACAAAAACAGTCAAATTAAAAACATATACATAGTAGTAGCAATTATATAATTATAATAGATAAACATAATAAATACAACAATAAATAATACAATATAATAAAATAATACATAAATATATTAATAAAAATAAGTATATAAAGGAAAGTTTGGGTGACTTTAAGGACTTTTAGAACAAATAATAAAGTATTTTATTGCATTAATAAAGAATTAATAAATTATTATCTTTTGTAAAGCTGCTTATAGCCGAATTTGAATTTCTCATAACTGACAAATTTTACATTAACACTGTTATTTTATTATTTATTACTGTGAAGCTGATGTAAAACAATTTACACAAAGCTTTATAGAAATAAATGGGACTTGTCCTTTAAAAATTTCTGCTTCTGACACTAATTCATCAGTTTTTGTTCAGCTTAAGCACTTTTTGGATCTAATCACTGTGATGATGAAGATAGCAATTATTAAAGCGATAGTTCACTTCAAAAATTAAAAATTCTGTCATTTACTCTCCCTCATGTTGTTCCAAACCTGCATGGCTTCTTTCTTTTCTTGAACACAAAAGAAGATAGTTTGAAGAATGTTGGGAACCAAACAGTTGACGGTAGCCACTGACTTCTGTGATAGTACCACAATCTTTATTACTATGGAAGTAAATGGGTACCATCAACTGTTTGGAAGATGTTCTAGAGAAAATATTCTGCAGTTTAAACAACTGACGGTAGCCATTGACTTCTATAGTAGTATGTTTTCATACTATGGAAGTCAATGGGTACCGTCAACTGTTTGCTGTTATACAAACTATCTTCTTTTGTGTTCAGCAGAAGAAACGGTTTGAAACAACACAAAAAGCGAGTAAATGATGACAGAACTAAATTTTTTTGGTGAACTGTCCCTTTAATGAATCCAGATAAATATGTTATGTCCTGAACTCTGCGGCTGATGTTGTTCATCTGTTGTTTGTGTTCAGGAGAGACGCTGGGAATCCCGGACACAGTGATGGGAATGACGCTCCTGGCGGCGGGAACCAGCATCCCGGACACCGTGGCCAGCGTGATGGTCGCTCGCGAGGGTACAGAAAAAATGAATAGCACTGTATATTGTAACACAAAATTTATTTTTTAATTAAATGCTTTCCTCTTTAACTTTTTATTAATCAAATAATCCTAAAAAAATATATCACAGGTCCCAAAAAAATATGAAGCAGCACAACTGTTTCCAACATTGATAATAAATCAGCATATTATTATGATTTCTGAAGATCATGTGACGCTGAAGACTGGAGTAATGATGCTGAAAATACAGCTGCGCATCACAGAAATAAATTACATTTTAAAGTATATTAAAATAGAAAACTGTTATTTTAAATTGCAATAATATTTCACAAAATAACAGTTTTTTCTGTATTTTTGATCAAATAAATACAGCCTTGATGAGCAGAAGAGACTCCCTTAAAAACATTAAAAATATTACTGATCCCAAACTTTTGAGGCAGTGTACACACACACACACACACACACACTCTCTCACACACACACACACACACACTCTCTCACACACACACACACACACACACACACACACACACACTCTCTCACACACACACACACACACACACTCTCTCACACACACACACACACACACACACTCAAACACACACACACACACTCTCTCACACACACACACACACACACACACACACACACACACACACACACACACACACACACACACACACACACACACACACACACACACACACACACACATATGAGCCAACTCCCCAATTAAGGACAGAAAGGGAGAAAGAAAGGAAAAAATACACTCTATGATTTGTTCACATAATTTATCATTTTTTTTATAAAACATTTCTAAAGCAACAATGAGAACATGAACTTAATTTCCAATTTCGCATTGGAAATAATATACAATATTAGAAATTTAGGTTGATATTTCTGAGTTATTCAGCGTGATGGACAATCATACATGCTTCAGTCTCATCTGGTGGGCATCCGCGTCTCTCGCAGGTAAAGCTGACATGGCCATGTCCAACATCGTGGGCTCAAACGTCTTCGACATGCTGTGTCTGGGTCTGCCGTGGTTCATCAAGACGGTGTTTGTGGACACTGGGTCTCCGGTGGAGGTCAACAGCTCCGGTCTGGTCTTCATGTCCTGCACGCTGCTGCTCTCCATCGTCTTCCTCTTCGTGGCCGTTCACATCAACGGCTGGAAGCTGGACTGGAAGCTGGGTCTGGTGTCTCTGGTGTGTTATGTGCTCTTCGCCACGCTGTCCATCCTCTACGAGCTCGGGATCATCGGGAACAATCCCATCCGCGCCTGCGGTGACTGATGCAGCACTGCCACGATACACGGCTGGATATAAGAGCTAACGATCGCGTGAGGACTGAGAGAGCTCAACGCGCTGCGAGGGAGGAAAAAAACACATGCAAGTTAAGAAAACATCTTCATCAGTTTGACAACACAAATAAAGAAACGTGCTGCAGTGTTTTAGGGGACCGTAGCGTGACTTACACGGCTGGGACGTTCTCATCAATGTTTGCTCTGAAAGGTGAGATTTTGCTTTAACATCTTAAACTTTTACAACTTCCCTTATAAAAATGAACCATAGCCTATGGTTTTACTATTAAAATTAATTAATAAATACATTTATTATATAAAAAGTAAATGCAAACAAAAAATGGATACTATAGTTAACCATGGTAACCATGCACAAATTAACCATGTGTCGCATTTCATATCGTAGACATGTTAAAGGGTCAAAAAAAATAAAAGTAACAGTATTTTCGTTCAAAACTGAAAAAAAAAAAAAAAAAAAATTTGGCTCCTATAAATTGTATAAATAATGCATAGTATCATGAAATCCACTCAAAATTCTAAATAATAATATTTAAAAAATTATAAAAATGTATTAAATTGATTTTCCTGATGAAAAAAAGGGTCACATTTCAAGGCTTCGGTCCAATTTAACCATAAAACCATGGATTTACTACACTAACCATAGTTTAACCATGGTATTTGTACAACTGTGGTTATACAAATGGAACTCAAAATGGCAAAAAAGAGGTTAATTTTTGTTTTGTTGAGGTAATTTGGTCTGTGCTAGTTGCGTGTTTCTTAGTATTTGCAGCATTTGTGTTGTCAAACTGATGAAGATGTTTTGATTTGCTGGTGCTTTTTCTATTTGCGTGTGTTTTCTGTAGTTGCTGTGCATTGGACATAAAAATGAAAGGTTGTGACTTTTTCAGTGCATTGATTTTACAATCAAGCTCAAGCACATCAGTGCATCACCGCTGCGTGTTCATTCCGGTCAAACCATGGTCCAGGAACTGATTCTGCATCAAGGGATGCTTTTGACCTCACTGCATCTTAAAACACTTACATTAAAGAATAATATATTCACATAAAAATGTTCTTTTATGCTCTTTAAAACTGATTATATGCAATAGTTTGATTTCAATCATGTTAAACAGCGTCATTTACCATCACATCATTAAAAGCTAACTATTTTTTATTTAAACAATATGGATGAAGTAGAAATTCCTAGACAGTAGGAATTAAACAAACAAACAAACATGAACAGATTGTTTAACTCTGTTGATTAGAAATCATGGACATCATCTGGTTACGTTAAAGAGTCAAAATAAATACAAGCAACACTTGGTATGTTCAAAAATGGCCGTGGAAAAAATTGCTCCTAAAAATTGTAAAATATTGCATAGTACACTGAAAATAAAAAAAGATTAATTGAATTGACTAAATTTTATTGGTAACACTTTACAATAAGGTGTCATTTGTTAACATTAGTTAATGTATTAATTAACATGAAGAAACAATGAACAATGCATTTATTACAGTATTTATTATTGCTTCTTCATGTTAGTTCACAGAGCATTAACTAACGTTAACAAACACAACTTGTGATTTTAATAATGCATTAATAAAAGCTGAAATTAACATCAAGTTGAATAAATGCTGTGGAAGTATTCTTCACGTTCACTAATGTAGTCAACTAATGAGCCTTATTGTAAATTTACCAATTTTTTTCAGGTAAGTGGTTGCAATCAATTTTAGCTTCATTTAAATAAACAAATTAGTTGACTAACTTACAAAAAAAAATAAAAAATCATTTAAATGTAGCTAAAAAAAAAAAAAAAAAGTAGTATCTTTTTTCAGTGTATCATTAAATCCACTCAAAAAAAAAAAAAAAAATTTTATTAAATTGATTTTCCTGATAAAAAGGGGTCACATTTCAAGGCTTCGGCCCATTCTGACCATGAAGGTACGAAGTGTGACCCTAAAACGAAACGCAGTTATACATGTTTATCAGAGTACTTCCTCCAGTCGACGGCCTCGGACGCGTCGAGCCTGTGATGAGATCAAGAGTGGGTTCTTTCTGCAACTTTACTGCTCAGGGATTTTGGTCAATATGATAAATATGAAAAAACCTGCTCAACAAGAATTTGCTTGTAGGTCAAATTGAATTCATCTAGTAATCGATATGCCAAAGACCACTGATTGTACCCAAACTCTTCTAACAGTAGATCATCTATTTCTCAGCATGTTCAGTGTTTGTAGTTTGGATCAAATGTTTAACACTGATACTCATCGTCTACCTCAGTCAATTCAACCAGACGCCGGTTTTTATTACTGTAACACATACTGTACTGCATTACAATAAAAAAAAATATGATGAATTAAAAAGTGCTTTTTATTTCCTGAAGTACAGAACTAAGAATTTGAATTTATTGATGAATCTTGTTACGGTTAGAAATATGACCTGGTGCTGGATTCATGAATATATAAGTTCTCAAACATTTTCTTAAGAACATTGTTTTTTTTTGTTTTTTTTTTAATTTCTGACGTGATTGTAAACTCTGTGATATATTTGTCCATCTATATTAAACCCTGAACATTGACAAAATTCATATCAGTGTGATTAATATCTGAAACAACCCAATAAATTCCATTAAACATCTCACAGGTTATCTTACATTAACAAAGAATTTTTAAAAACATTATTTCACATCATTTGTCTTATAAGGGTTTTGCATTCTTGAGAAGTATTTTTGGAAATACAAAATATTCATAACATTGTTCCTTACCACCATATCTTACATCATCTATAAATCCACATAAAACATCAATATAAACATCTCAACAACTGCAGCCTTTTAATAAACATTGTGTCAAATGTTAAACTACTTGATGACTATTTATGATGATTACCTTTTTTGAGAGCAATAATAAGATAGCGTTTGTGAATAAAACATAGCTTTTTCTTCAATTTGAATAAGAATGCATAGAAAAAAGATTCCTAAGATTAGCTCTAAGTTCATCAGAAGTGTTTGTAAAGGTCTCATGTTCACAGGAACTAACAGGTTTTGTCTGATTGTTTCTTCCTGTCAAATTCAAAACTTTCCACACACATATTTTAATGTAGTGTGAGATATGATGAGATTAATCG